>NW_022261395.1:131787-148290 GCF_009602425.1 Actinia tenebrosa
TTTGTTGTTGTTGTTGTTTTTTTCACACAAGGAATTCAGTTACCATCGGGAAATAAATGGCGCAAAATGTCACACTCTATGTAAAGTGAGGAATTAACAATCTGCTGATTGGTTAAATCGGGTATTCTTCATTTTCTTTCTGCACCAAATTCGGTACCATCGTGAGTGTTAATGCTAAATATCACGTTTCATTCATTCATGGTAAAGTGCAAAGTCTTATCAATATAAACCATGTAAACAGAGCTGAATCTTGCATTTCGGTCTGTCTTTGCTTACCCTTTCGTGTCCAGTGGTTTTGTTTGCACATCATCGCGGCTTCCGTACAGAGCAAATTTTACAAGATGAAACATGTCACTCGCCTAATGAATGATAAGAACCAACGATGATAGCCCGAAGTTTTTCAACAAATTCCCGTTTCCTTTCTAAAATAATTTCAAAAGATTTAAAGAAAACTGAATTATAATGATAAAGATAATTTTTTTAAAGTGGATCTTTTCTCTTTATTCCTTCAACCGTCGGTTTTAAACATATTTTCTAGGGAGAAAAAGCTATATTTAAAGGGGGAAAAACATTTAAATTCTATTTACTTTTAAAGAAAAAACATTTAAGTGAGTAACCCAGCTTACGGTAATTGGATAAAAAACGTTAGTTTGCTCCCGAAAAAGTATTATCGCTATGCTATTCAGTTTTTGATATTCTTCTACTAGTAAAGCAAGACAGAAGACAGAAGAGAGTCCAAAAAGAAACCACAGGGCTTATGACATTTGAACTGCCTTATTCTTGGCTATGAAGACAATTGAATAAATATGAATTATAAATGGGAATAACGAATGAATAGGATGTAATTTTTAGGATATTGAAATATGAAAGAACAAGAATATAATAAGAATGTAACAAGAATATAATAAGAATATATGTATTCAGTATATTGTTCGTTTTTAGTACCGAACGTGTACCATCAAGCAAGGTTGTTCAACGGAAAGTAAAATACCTGGACGACACCAACTGTTGTGAGGGTTTTACTGGCAAAAACTGTGACCAGCCAGTGTCAGGTAAAGTTGCCACCTCTTTACCCTGGACGTAATGTTTTCCCATTACCGACCACCTGCATTTTCGTTTTCTTGGAAACTAGATTATTTGTTTTGGTATTGTCATAATTTATGCGTCTTTTCATGTGCAACCGTAAAAAAGGAATGGTATTCAAGGGAATGACACGTGGTCTGAAATGGGAAAACATTACTCCCAAGCTAAGACGGTCTATTAATGGGAGCTTTTGCAACATAAAGAAACAGCTGGCTACGTACCGTGCCATAACTCACGTATATTAAAGATATAGAGAATAAAGACATTTTACTAACTCTTTGGACCTTGAGCCATACAGGGTATTGTACGGAGAGTCTTCCTAACCTTGCTGGCCTCCATCTATGTCATTTATTACATTTTTCTTCGGGTTGGCATATGATTGGATTTCAATCAATTGCTGAACTTCTCATGTGATTCGCATTCACAACTTTCCATACAATGCCAATATCGGTTCTGTTCAATGGTCACTGAACACAAAACATTTAGTCAAGGCTGCAAGTTAAAATATAAAGCCTCTTTTTGACTAGTGAATCGTTGTATGGAAAATAGTGAATTATATGCTCCAAATGGTGGTCAAACACTGACCAACATGTGCTGTCAGCCAGAAAGAATTCTACTGAAAACTTGCGATTCAGCTGATCATAGTTAGTAATTCCCCTCTACTAACCATTAGCTGATGAACATTTCACACAAGACAGGAAATGGCATCTTATGAGCACTTTTTTGCTAAACAAATATAGATCACACTTTTTTTTTTTACAGAATTCACGTGCGATCCAGAGTGTGTGAATGGAGGTACGTGTATTGCACAAGACAAGTGCGCATGCCCAAAAGGTTGGCAAGGAATGAGCTGCGAGAACGGTTAGTGCAGTTATTCATTAATTACTACTTATCGTTTACAAAAAATATGTAAAGTTTAAATGTTCCATGCGGTTTTTTAAAATGCATTTCTTTCTCTGATAATAATAACAAATTTWAAAAAACAAACACCAGCAGACTGAAACACACACAGAGATAAATACAGAGAAAGGACTTACTTTTTAAACAAAGTTAAGCCCCAACAACGTAACAACGACGGACACACTTTAATTACAAACGAGAACACAATTATTGTTCAAAATAACCAATTTATTCGCATTATAGTGCGAAAGATATAAGAGGTTAGCCCTATCGAGAATATGATGTGATATCTTCTAAGATCCAATTAGAAATTAGACGTTGATCTTTGAGGAGGGAAGAAAACCAGAGAATCCGGAGAAAAACCCTCGAAGCACAGAGATTCAACAATCACCTTTTGCTCACATATGTCACCGAGCTCCGCAGGCCCCGGCAAGACTCGAACCCGGGTCACATGTACATTTGTAAAAGACGACGCAATAGCATATTTGGATGTTGCACCATCTATTCAAGTTCATAGTAGTGTTTGTTTTACGATACAGCTGCCTGCGATCCACCGTGCAAGAATGGAGGAATGTGTGTATCTCCTGGTGTTTGTGTGTGCGATGCTGATCACACGGGGGAAAGGTGCGAAAAAGGTAATCCCTGCTGCCAAGATGCATGTAGTCTCCTACACCTTGTCTGAAATGGAGAGACTGGTAAAATCCTACAGGTGTATAGAAACTGTGGGACCATTAACACATTCTTAGCTTGGACCACGTGTGATTCCCTAGACTATCATTACTCTCTTTTCAATTACGAAAAAGGTCTTTTCACTAGATGTGAAATAGTCAACGTTTAATGGAGTTCACATCTAGTGAAAGGATCTTTTCAATTACGAAAAAAATCCATTAGCTTTTTTTCTAACAGTATAGTGTGCGATCCCTAAGGACGTATTTCTCATTAAAATGAATAGATTGCATATAGAACACATGTACAATAATTGCGTTTTTAATGCGCAGACACACTAACTGGGACCACTGGAAGAATACTGATCAATCACGACATAGAAGCAAAGGAATCAAACACAAGTCAAGCCAGTCAGGAACGAGCAATGAAGCCAAGATATTCGAAAAATACTTAGATGTTATCAACAACCTTGTGAATGAGAGATTGCGATTGGCTGAGGTCAATAAGATACTGATTTTGCTCTTTTCTGATTGGCTAAATCTTTTTTTTATCTTGAATCTTGTTCACGTGGTCCTGGTTAGTGTGTCTGTATTGTAATCCTTGTCAGTTTCACGTGTTTTTTATGCAGATGTTATTGAGTATGACAGCACTTACAGTGTTGAATTAGACTCGCCACAAGATGTTCACCTACGTGCTGGTAAGTCTATTAGTTCAAACACGACCTTGCGCACGTCTGTGATGATAGGTTTAGTGTTATATATGTTATAAAGCGCAATGAAAAAAGGCCTTAAACATCATGTGTTTTTTATTTTAATATCTATTTGTATAAATGATATATTCGCGAAGTATCAAATAAAAGAGATTGACCGTATTTTTTTAATACCAAGCTAACAATCCTGATCATTGTCCATGTGTTRTAGCCCGTGCACTCACAATTTCTACCAAGAAGGAAGGCCACTGTTTATCATGGGGTCAGACCCACTATCGTACATTTGATGGCGTTCACCTTGACTTCACTGGCAAGTGCAGTTATGCCTTAGCTAAAGACTGTACCCCTGGATCAGATCAATTCGCAATCCACGTCCAAAACGATAAATCCTGTGACAGACTTAAGAGCTCTGTTTGTACGCGAGCCGTGTTGATGTATATTGGTGAAAAGGTATACAAAGTTGCAACGGGGAATACAGTGACCGTGGATGACAAGAAAATACTTCTTCCCTATAAAGATTCCAGTGTGTCTATATCTAAAGTATTATCCTACGTCATCATGCGCGCCTGGGGGGACGATCTAGAGGTCAAGTTTGATGGCGTATCAGGTGTATACGTAGGACTGGCCAGTAAGTACAAGAACACTACGTGCGGATTGTGTGGTAACTACAACGGCGTGCCTGACGACGACCTCTTCAAAGCGAACACAAACCAAAAAGCT
Source organism: Actinia tenebrosa (assembly GCF_009602425.1). Next base: position 135,866 of record NW_022261395.1, read on the forward strand.
TCTAGCGTAGCCGAACTGGCCGACAGCTGGGCCATGCCGAACCCCAAGGAAACATGTCCACCAGCAAGTTCTGTGAATATGGATGTTTGTAAGAATGCTAGTAGTTTGATAAGTCAAAGCGCTAGGAGAATGTGTATGGTGCTACTTGGAGAGCATTTTAGTGCATGTCATTCTAAAGTTGATCCAAAAAGTTTCGTGGAAAGATGTGAGCTCGATGTTTGTACGTGCAACTTTGGACAGCACTCGGGATGTCAGTGTGAGGCTTTGACACAATACTCGCGAGCATGCGCTAACAAGGGAGTGACGCTGAACTGGAGGAGCAAGTATTTGTGTCGTAAGTATTAATAACATGCTATTGATAAATTTTATTCATAAGCTAGGAAGGAAATTATCATTTGTGATAAATTATTCTAAATAATAGATTATCCTGTATAACATACTACTAGGCGTTTAAACTGAGGTATTTCAGGGACGAAAGCAAGCATTTTTGTTAGTTTCATTACATCATTCAAGTCAAAATTAATATCCCTATTGCTAGTTTTCATAGCTGCCATTGGCTGCATAAAAAAAGAGTTCTTATTGGCTTTATAGCTGAACCATTTTCATTTTCTTGGGATTGATTGTAAACATAACCACCTATTATTATTACTGTAGTATATTATAGAATCATGACATGTTTTACTTTATAGCTATTTAAGTAATGTCTACAGTATGAGTGGCCGTGTTGTATCAGATATACAACCACGAGGCGTAACCGAGTGATTGTATATCTGATACAACACGGCCACGAATACTGTATATGACTTATCAAACGTCTAGGTTAGTTCCTTTGTGTTTCACTAAAATTTTCAAAATTAAAATAAATTTGGCCAAGAAAATCCAACTTAAAGTTTATGCAAATGAACACAGTTTTGTATCAGATTTACAACACTCTTCACGGTCGTGATTTCTGTTGTGTTTTTCTCATGAATCATTAATGAGTTTGATAATTACATTAACTACCAAGATCTTCAATTTTGGACTTCTTTACAATAACATTTACTAGGCTTCATTTGATCCCTTCGTAATAATAAATCATGCTAGCGCTACTGAAGGATATCTTTACTCAATTACTCTCTTGTCTTTTCTGCAGCCAAAACGTGCAGGAATTCTAAGGTGTACTCAGAATGTGGACCAGCCTGCACCAAGACCTGTGAGTCAGATGATCTTCAGCCTACTTGTAAAGAAACATGTATAGATGGTTGTCACTGTCCTGCTGGTCGAGTACAGGGCCCGGCAGGGGATTGTCTTTTGCAGAGCCAGTGCCCCTGTCGTCATAATGATGTTAATTATCCAAGTGGGAAGACGATACGGGTTGGCTGTAACAATTGGTATGTGAAGTATTGCTTGGTACCATCCCTCGTTGAAGGGCAAACATTGCCTACGCTATGTAGTAATGCATCCGTGTACATGTCTATTGTAAAATTAATTTGGGAACAATTTCAGACAAGATTCTAACGCAGATGATGTCTATCGATAGCAAAATAACTCGACATACTGTATAAACCTTTATTTTATTGTTCGAAACAAACAAAAATGAAAAAAACGTTAGCATCATGCATTTTATCAGTCTCTTAGTTCCATTTTCATAATTACGCGACAGGCACAGACTAAGATGTCTGGCTTCTTGATTGTTTGAACTGGTATTTTTTGATTGAAAAAAAAAAACAGACGACTTTGACTGTGCTACTCGCGTAATTATTGAAAATGGCTTGTAAGATTACATTATCAAGTTTTCTTGTGTTTTTTTTCTTTAGTAACTGCAACGGAGGAACATGGACTTGCACCAAAAACAGATGTCCAGGTATGAAGAGGATTCCAGTGAATTTACTCTCTCTCTGAGTCCATGAATCTCAAGGTAACTTATTCGGTTTTTATGCTTACAGGAACCTGTTACACATACGGTGATCCTCATTACATGACCTTCGATGGCAAGGCATACTCATTCGAAGGAAAATGCCAATACCGACTGGTGGAATCACGTGACAATTTCTTCTCTGTCGTCATCAATACGGCATCCTGCTCGTCGAATCAAAAGAGCAGCTGCGTCAAATCCGCTGTCATTGATTACAACAACGTGAGCATCTCATTGGCTCATAATCATCCTCTAAAAGACACGGTCCACGTACAGTATCCCGGTCAGAACGGTAACCAACCGGTATTGATGCCAGTGTATGACAGAATGAGAGGGTTTCAGTTTAGGAGACTTTCGACGAACTTGGTTGAGTTTCATGGAGATAATGGGCTGACKGTCTCGTGGGATGGAATAAAGAATCTGTATGTGACTCTAACTCCAAGCCATTCTGGAAAGGTAAGGGCTAATAGACCTCTCTAGCTTTGGTATATAATGTTACCCAACTTCACGCAGATCATGCACTATTTAAATTACTATTTCTCACATGAGAAAATACATGAATATGGATTGACCCAAGCAGAGAATTTCATTCTGAAGAGAGTGACACGTTAAACTTTTTAAGTTCAAACTGGTTCTTCGATTTAAGGTTCAAGGACTTTGCGGAAATTTCAATTTTAACACCAAAGATGATTTTGGAATCGAAGAGTCAGCAATAAGCTTTGGAAACAGCTGGGCTGAAGGCAACTGCGTGGATGTCCCCAACGACAACGTGAAACTCAAACCATGTGAGATCTACCAACAAAATAAGAAATACGCAGACGCCGTGTGCACAAAACTCGAGCAGGCGCCATTCACAGATTGCCATGGTTACGTGGATCCCAAACCATTTGTGGAGAACTGTATACAGGACGTGTGTGGGTGCGATGGAAGAGACTGTCATTGTTCTGTTATGGCTGCCTACGCTAAGCAATGCTCCATGCAGGGTGTTGCCATCAATTGGCGCGTCAATGGGACATGTCGTGAGTACCACACTAAAGTTACGATGTTGTCCCTCGTACAGTCAACTCTCTCCTTGCGGACATCCCGATATTACGGACAACTCACTATTACGGACTGGAGAAAAATCTGGAGAAATATTGACAAAGAAATGACCGTAATTAATTCTCGGTATTGCGGACACTCGCTATTAAGGACATGAAGTAACGGTCCCGAGGGTGTCCGCTGTAACGAGAGTTGACTGTACAAGCTAATCTCTAATTCCCTCATCCATGAGTATGCCCTGACTTAAATAATAAAGTTGTTTCAAGGTTGTTTCTTTGGAAACTCTAGCTCAGAAGATGATTTGGCATTAGTTAAAAAGTGATCGTGCAGCATTTTAAAAGTGGCTGCAGCCTTCTCGGTTTCTCATTGAGGCTCCGTGTTTTGGTTTTATTTATCGGTGTGTAAGTTAATTAACTGTGCCCTGACTTTGACCAGCCCAAAAATTGTTCAGCATTTACTATAAACTTTGATCTTCCTTAATAATTTTTCCATACCTATGAATACGTTATGTTAGTGAATAAATCTATCTATTCCTCAAGCGATGAAATGCCCTGATGGGATGGAATACAAGGAGTGTGGATCATCTTGTGTAACTTCTTGTAAGGACCTGTCAATCAAAAACCAGTCATGTGTAGAGCAGTGCGTTCCCGGATGTCGATGTCCCAGTGGTAAACTGTACGACTCGCGAGAAGGGAAGTGCGTGAATATTGCTTACTGTCCTTGCTATGACAGTGAAGGAAGACACTATATGTACAATGCACGGACAAAGATCAAATGTAATGATTGGTGAGTACAAGGACTCGAAATGAGATACGATAGAGGCTTTGCAGGTGCCGGTGCCCATAATACAGCTTGGACTGCCTGTGGTTAGATGGCAGGACAATAAAAATCCCTTGGGAATTGAATTATTTCTCATGTCAAACGATTGTATTGTTCCTGTCATCTAACATGGCTGCCATCACATGATGGTAAAAAGCTTCTATACTAGATGACTAACGTTGAAGTGATATATGCTGAAACAAAAGGAACTCAGAATAAATGTAAGATCCAGATGGGATTGAACTCACGACCTTCAGCATTCTATTCGGATGCTCTACTATTTGGACTACTGGGACTTGTGTGCCGTTGTGACTGAATTTTCTTCTCACCAAAAAACACAACAAGAGGCTGTAACTAATGCTGCTGCAAAATTTGCTAAAATATTTTCTCCTGAGTAATCCACTTATATCATACTTGACACGGTTTTCTCTGTTATTCATAGAGCTTTATATCCCATATTGCCCTTCTCATTACGAATTCAAGGGCTTTATCTACATACATTCCATGAACACTAATGTATTTTGCCCTATAGCTCTCGGGCTTTATATGGCTTAATGCCTCTGTTCTCGGTATTTAACTATAACATAAAAGACGAGATGGAAAAACTTACATTGAGTGCATAATTGCCTTCACCAAGTTGTTTCTTCGATTGCAGCATTTGCCACAGAGGTAAACTTATTTGTTCTAACAAGATTTGTCAAGGTAAGCATATATTACGTCTAGTACATGATTAAAATATATAAGAGTATGTTGACTTTATTTTGATTTTCTACTTGGTATGATTTACACAGAAAACAAGTGCCCCGTGGGTCAAATCTGGTCTAAATGTGGTGCGCAGTGTCCACAAACCTGTAAGACCATGCATATGGGCTGCAGCACCGTGATCTRTAAGGCAGGATGTGTCTGTCCTCAAGGTTACGTACAAGATAAGGGAACTTGTATTTTATCAAGCACTTGTCCTTGTTATTATAATGGTAAAAGCTACAAGAGTGGTGATGTCATTAAAAGAGATTGCAACACTTGGTAAGAAAACGCCACAAAAATTAAAATTAAATTAAAATTAAGAGCCAGATAGTAACCGACGTTGCGCAAGTCTTTATGAGTCTTGCCTTAAGATTGAAATGCATAGGCGGAATCCCTACGAGTTAATAACAGACATATTAGCCATATTCATAAGCACTTAGAATGTTTACGCCAACTTTTCCATGAGTGGTTTTCATTCAGATAATAAACGTATACTTTAGAGATTTCGGCCGCGTAAGAATAAAAACGTGCCGCCACTGCTTTTATTATTTTTGTTAAGTCTTGCTATATACCTTATCACATAGAGGTGCAGGTAGTTCAAAGGTAAAATGTAGTACGACTACGGTTAATAGTTTGAAACACACAACTTGTACTCGAAATCCCACCAGACGGACATTATCTGCTTACCATCCCCACATGTGTATACATCTAAAGCTTGATGATTGATGCACTTACTTGGATATTACGCTTCACAATGACTACCCACTGACTATCCACTGTTTTCATTGTTCAGTGTCTGCAAGAATAATGCATGGCAGTGCACCAGCAAGAAATGTAGAGGTAATCTAGTATTCGTTTAATTGTATTTTGCTTCTGCGCTATAAATTTGTTATCGATTTTAGCGCATTTCGCCATATCCGAGATCTACTACTATCTACTCTTGTTAATAAAGCGTTTTCACTTACGTGAGAAGGCAGCCATAAACAATAGAAACTTTCTGCACAGTATTTGTATAAAAATAGAGTTCAATTCCCGGAGGATAGAAAATGTGTTGTTTTGGTACTCCATAATGACGTCACGTGAAAACGCTCTATAAATAACCTGGAAATCCCTACCTTAGTAACAGATCCCTGATAAATCTTAGCACTTAATTTCACTGTTATACATTTATGTTATATTAATGCGTTGGGATATAATAATGCTTTATTTGAATGCTTTTATTACCAGGAACTTGCACAGCGTTCGGTGACCCTCACTACAAGACATTCGATGGCCGCTTGTATAGTTTCCAGGGTGGCTGTAATTACGTGATGACCACAGACAAATGTCCCGGATCTAACGTGACCGTGCAATCTTTTAGAGTAGACGCTGAAAATATTCCATGTGGATCTACTGGCGTGACCTGCACCAAGTCCGTGACTGTCACGATACACGATACCGTTATTCACCTGGTTCGTGGAAAAGAGAAGCCATCCGTTCTTCGTCTCCCAAACATCTCTCCGGTGCGCGCTGAGTTTTCCTTGGTCTATGCCGGTTTATATGTGATTATTAAGACGCCGTTTGGTCTTAACGTGGTATGGGACAGAGGAACGCGGCTGTACATTGAGATGAATCCTAACAGTAAACACTGGTCCAAGGTTTGCGGTCTGTGCGGGAATTTTGATGGTGATATGACAAACGACTTCCTGGCAAAGAATGGTATTGAAGAGACCTCGCCTTATCCTTTCGGGGATAGTTGGAGGGTACGGGGTGATTGTACGAAGACTAAAGAACCACAGCATCCCTGTAAAGTGAACCAGCACAGGGAGGCTAGATCACACGCGGCATGTGCAATTATCAAGTCTAATGTCTTCAAACCTTGTCATTTACATGTGGATCCAGACCAGTACTATGAACGATGTGTGTACGACACGTGTGGCTGCGATATGGTTGGTGATTGTGAGTGTACCTGTGAAGCAATCGCTGCGTATGCTTATGAATGCCTTTCTGCTGGGGTCATCATCGACTGGAGAAAGGAAAAGTGCGGTAAGTTATAATTAAGGTTAGCGTTAAAGTATTTATTGGCAGATTGATATTAATCATTAATCATGTATATTCACAGTAATGGGCTGATGCAAGAGCACAATATAGTAGATCTAATCCACTTGGTTGTAACAATAATTCTTCCCCATTTCATTATTTTTTCTCTTGAGAATAAGATCCTTTGTTTGCGTCGAAAAGAAATGGTGGATAAAGACATAACACTCAAGAGAATGAAATAGGTCTGAAATGGGAGAAATATTGATAAGGTCTTTGCATACTACCAATAACATACAGGATAACAGCTTATATAGTTTAGTATTCATGACTCATAGGAAATCGTGTACAGCACACTACATTACCTTTAGCCCAAGCTGTGTGGTTCTCAAGTGAAACGTCGAGCTAAATCAAAGAAGAGCGCCTTGTTATCCATTGTTTCAATTAGATTCGGCTCATGTGAAATTCGACGTTTGACCTGAGCCTGATAGAGTTAGAACCAAACTTTAGAAGAAACTTTTGAAAATATCGCACTTCAAAATTCATACCTCACGGTTTTCGAGTCTTGGAATTTTTTTTAGAAAAGTGACTTTTGTTATGGCATTATTCAAATTTGCTCAACGTTCAATAAAATATTTAAATAATATTTGTAATCATCAGATTTCTTTTTTTGTACGTAGATGTGACTTGCCCAGAAAACGCAGTGTTCAAAAACTGTGCAACAGCTTGTCCCGAGACTTGCAGTGACCCCCCTGGACAAAACAAAACCTGCACTATGAGATGTGTAGAAGGATGTTCGTGTAAGGAGGGGTATACACAAACTGTTAATGCTGCTGGCAAGATAATGTGTATAAAGAGAAGTCAGTGTCCTTGTGTCCACGATGGCAAAGTCTATAAACCTGGTGATAAGGTCTACAAAAACTGCCAGCAATGGTGAGTGGCATAGGGAGTTATTCAGTTTCAAATCCAGGGAGGGATCCATGGGGTTTTCCTTTCGTGACCTAAATAACTTTTCATTTTGTAACCTAAGAAAGCATCGAAACAACGTCTTGGCTGATTTAAGTCTACCTCGGCTATTCACACACTAAATTAGTATTGAGTAGGTAGTTAATACGATCGGAGGAAAACAAGAAAACTCGTAAACATCCTTGAACGCGATGGAAAAATCAAACATGATCCCAAGCCTATGAATCAAACCAGAAGCGCGTAAACTAACATAACAGTATCCTGCTTGACGACTGTCAGTAAAACAATGCCCACACCCTGCTTAAAAAAGATTTTAGTTGTTGTAGTCTATATATCTTACATTTTGTTAACATTTCTTCTCAAGTGAATGCAAAGATGGACAGCTGACTAACTGTATTGGAAAGCCATGTTCAACTGGTAAATAAAGATCTGCTTTTTAGGCCGTTGCTGCAAGTGTTGCTGCAAACTACTACATGTCTCTGTCGAGTGAGATAAAATTTTAAAGCTAACTTAGTTTCATTTTTACAACAGCTGCTCCACCAACCACGACTGCGATTCCAACCACAACATCTGCTGCAACAAGCACAGGTAAGGTTTTTATCTTTAATTTATCGAAATATTTTGAAAGGCATTGACAAATCTTCTTATGCTCTTTTATCGACAGCTAAACAACCAACCACGACAAAGTCACCACCAACGACAACAAGAAGACCCACTACCACAGTTAACCTTACAACCACTGGCATTCCTATTACTACTACACCTATCGTTCCGACAACTGGTAAGAAAGAGTTTTCAATCTAGTTCTATATCCGGACTCTCAACCATCACTTCTCGCGGACAGTTTTTTGAAATAATACTCAATCGTGTTTAAATAAAGTTGTACTATACTACTACGACTTATATTAAGCAGCCAATCTTGGTTGACTGCCCACGTGGCCGCTTTAAAGTTGTTCTCTTTATAAAGTTATTAATTCACATTATGAGTATTTTTCTTCAGTTATTGAAACCTTTTTTCTTTCAAGAAGCAGAAAGCGTGCCATTACGTTGGAAAACATGATGACTGCGTATAGTACTATCATCAACCATTAAAAAMAATTAATACTGCACTAGATGCAATTCCTTTCTTACTTTATTCTAAATAATCCTTATTTTCTTTAAACAAATGTTTCCTTTCTTAATACGTATGTTACAGGTTTGTATTGTAGAGAAACCCTTGGACTTGGAGTACAGGACAAACGAATCCCAGATAGTTATCTTAGTTCATCATCAGAGCTCGATTCAGATGCCTCAGCGAGAGAGGGACGTCTAAACAACCCAAACCTGGCATGGCAACCCACTTTTAGAGACGACCACCCATACTTCCAGGTCTTTCTAGGGAACCTCACCATGGTTACGCAGATTGCTACCCAAGGACACCCGTGGGAAGAGGAATTTGTCATGAAATATACCATTCAACACAGTGCAGATGGACAGAACTGGATGAACTACATGGATAGCTTTGGAGACGTCGTTGTGAGTGTTGTTGAGTTGTGTAAAGTTCATGATACATTAAGAAGGCATTTTTTCAGCCACACTGACAGGTAGAGAGAAGTACAGAGAGGTTTGTCAGCAGGCAAAAACTGGAAGGAAGGTAGCCTGCGTAACTGGCGTTTGCCGATGGTTTTCCATTGCTTTCGTATTGTTTTTTCCATGCTGGGCATTGTCGATCGAAAATAGCCGCGCGGGACTGAGGGCGATGTTTAAAAAGCGAAGTGTTTGGATTGGGGCTAGAAGCAAGGTAGATGTTTGGGGGGAATTGAACGAACGGAACCGCCAAAATATTTTTGAAATTTCTTACCAGGTTTTTGATGGAAATGGTCTTGGGTTTCCTTACGGGATTCTTGATGACATCAAATACAACCAACTCCCCCGACCAATCACAACGAGGTACATCAGGATACGACCAATCAAAAAGCAAAACGATGGTTTTCCAATCAGTCTTCGGGCAGAGCTTTACGGCTGTGGAGTCGGTAAGGTGTTTTCAGAACCTTTCATTATACCATGACAAATTAAAACTACTTCTAGCCCTAGAACGTCATCGAATAATTCGCTTTATTTTTGAAAAGGAAAGGCAGGAGGGCAAGTTTGGTGTGTAGGGGTTCGACTTACTCCAACATTTTCATTCACTTTTTATTAACCTAAAAAGACATAATCATTTTAATTTCGATGGATTAATCTTATATACTTTTATGTTTCCAGAACCGTACTGTTTATTCCAGGGAATCAAAAAGAAGGTAAATTATTGAAATATCTGAAGAATGTCACGAAAATGTCACGAGAAGTTGCTGAGTGCGTAAACAATTACCCGAGGGTTGCACTAAATACCTAAGGAAGCTAAGCTAATAAACGTGTAACTCTTAATATGTCAATGATATGACAATGATTTCTTAACCTACTAGAGCGTTGATGCCTCCCTTGCGCGCCCCATGTCACATTTAGCTTTACGGATAAGTTTTTAAAAAATTCTATTTTACAACCAACACTCCCCGTACGGGGCTCTTCCATGAGGTTTGCTCCACGCGCACTACCACTACATTCATTATTTACAATGGACAACACTCAACTCACCTGTTGATTAATACCAGATGTGGAAAGATGTTTTTTTAAGCTACTTTCGCCACTCTCTGTGTGCGTTATTACTAAACAAAGCATAAATAAAAAACAGTTTACAAATCCTATTGAACTCAGAAATAACGTTTTGCCTGTCTTATAGTATTTTGACTAACCTTCGTTTTTCAGCCTGGTGAGCGATGGCAGGTCGATCGGTGCACGTGGAAAGAATGCAAACCAGACGACAGCTCACCAACTGGAGCTACAGTTCTCGTAGAGTTGATTGTCTGTCCTAACAAAACTTGTAATACTGGTTGTGTAAGTATTAAACTATAGCTGTTGCATATTGCAAGCAAACTGCTGTGAACAAGCAAGAAGTAATAACTGCGTATTACTTGCAATACTGGTCGTGTAAGTTTAAGTTAAGATTAACAGATTAATGATAAACTAACAGAACCCATAAAGAGGGGCGTAGCCAGTATTCGTGGAAGGTATGAGGGAAGGAGGTCTGGAAGTCAAGGTTTGATTTAACCCAGTGAGGCTTGACGTGTATCAAGGATAACGGTTGATGCTGGAGACGCTACATCTCGTGTGGGAGGCATTATTGGACAGAACGGAATGGGCACGGGTACCTCCCTCTTGTTCCCCGGCATCATTTTTTAAAATAATAACTCTTCTGTGCTTAAAGATTCGTTGCAGAATTGCATTAGATCAATTAAACAGTTTTGCGTAAATTGTGCAGTTGTGTTTTTGCTGTTATCATTAGTTTGCTGCTTTTGTTTTATTCGTCTTGTAGTTGTTTGCTTGCCAACTGTTTCTTCTTTTGTCTGCTTGTTTGCTTGGATGTATTAATTTAGATCTTAAAATCTTTTTGCTGTTACCTTCATTAGAAACCAGCTGGAGGTAAACGTCAAGTTCTAGTCGATGTATTAATGGATGGATGGATGTATTAATTTAGATCTTAAAATCTTTTTGCTGTTACCTTCATTAGAAACCAGCTGGAGGTAAACGTCAAGTTCTAGTCGATGTATTAATGGATGGATGGATGTATTAATTTAGATCTTAAAATCTTTTTGCTGTTACCTTCATTAGAAACCAGCTGGAGGTAAACGTCAAGTTCTAGTCGACATCCCGGGAAAGTGCTGCCAAGAATGCAGTAAGTATCTTTCAGATACAGCATGATCGTAAAACGATGAAAATGAGTACTATGGTACACCGATGCTTCCTTTATTGGCACTAATTTGCTTAAAAAAACTCTACTACTATATTTAAGGGTTTTAATTTGTATATTGATGTTTTTTTCTACATCATTAAAACAGAGGATGAAAGCGAGTTAGGCTGTGGGCCTCAAGAATTCCCCTGTAACGATACCACTTGCATCCCGCTATCCTGGAAGTGTGATAAAAGGCCAGACTGCAGTAACAGACGAGACGAGGAGTGCTGTAAGTTTATAGTAAGAACTTTAAGAGGATGCGACTTAAAAAATCAATGTTTTCAATGTCAAGGTTCAATGTCAACAGAAAGTGAAGATTTGATAATACTTTTGATAATATCATAGTATGTGTTCCTAATCCATCTTTCTTGCCATAAAGTTGCTGGTCCACTAAAACTTAATATTCTTTTTTCTCATTTGGTACTGAACAGCTGTATTTTATGACTAAAGACTCGTCTGCACAGGCTTAGCCTTGTTAAAGAGCAAATCATTTGCAAACGAAAACTGTAATGTAAAAAGAATGTGTAGCGTTGAATAACACCAATCTTTTGAAATCCCACGGACATTTAATAGTATCTGTGAATAGCTGACTTATAAACGAGGTTATAAGCCATTGTGCAGTCTGTGGTCTTCAAAAACAGCGGATATAGAATGCAAAACTGTTACAATGAGTTTGGTCGAAGAAAATCGCGGTTACCAGACCAACTTCTCTCTGACAATATAACCGTAGTACCCTCTCATCTTAAGCTTATCTTAAGGTTAGGGAGAGGAAGGGAAAAAGGCTAATGTTATTATTAGCTCGGGGGTATTCAACATCTCCAACACTTAGTCTTAATTTAAAATAATTTTACTCTATTTTTAGGTGAAAATATACCTCCCACTACATTGCCTCCAACCACTACCAAGGCGACCCAACCCCCAACCACTACTGAAAAAGCAACACAACCCCCGACCACTACCAGCAAGGCAACACAACCACCAACTACTACTGAAAAAGCAACACAACCACCAACCACTACTGAAAGAGCGACACAACCACCAACCGCTACTGAAAGAGCGACACAACCACCAACTACTACTGAAAGAGCGACACAACCACCAACCACTACTGAAAGGGCGACTCAACCACCAACCACTACT
>NW_022261396.1:0-25839 GCF_009602425.1 Actinia tenebrosa
CGGGTAATCCTCCGGTTGTCGTTGCGCTGGAACCCCCATCCCCTATACTACTACATGAAAACATATTTTCCAAGATTTTTGAATAGAGAACACATTCAATGATAAATTCACTTTTTTGTTTTTGAAAATCTACAATCGTAAAAGCACAATAAACTTATATTGTATTGCGTAAATAAATGTCCAAAATGCTGTATTGAATGTGTTGTAGTCTAGTGTCTGCACCAAAACGCTAATGAAAGTTTGAATACGTTAATGAATCCACGCAAACATATTCATGATTGTCAAATTCAATGCTAAATTTCTTAATGCATCCCACTCTTGAGACTCCGTTCGCCTTATTGTATGCCTGTTCCCTCTAATGACAATGCTTCTTCGCTTCAATGAATATTCCTTTGCGGTTAATGAACAGCAAAAGGTGTATTTCACGTTCATATATACTAGTTGGGGCAGCAGTATTTGGTAATTACCTAACGATAATGCTATTGTTACTATTTCAGCGAGTCTCCTGGGTCTAGTCCTGTCATAAGCCCTGCTGGATTTCAATTTCTTCTCATGGATAGAAGTTCACAAGTCTGGTATTTCATGTTACAATACTTAGAGACAGTTGAGGTAACAGCAAGGTCAATTGATCATCATTACTTGTTATATTTTACTGGGTTTCCTGTGACAAGCCAGTCTTAAAATATAAGTAAAGGAAATCCTAGAGAAGCTTGTTTTATTTTTGTCAGTAAATAAAAGATTTCTGAGTGAAATGCACTCACTTCTGAACCGAGTTTAAAAAACTTATGGATTGTTTTGCAATCACCAAGAGTTCGTGCATTGTTCTTGGATTTCCGTACGAACGTACTGACTTTTAAACAAATTATTCACTCCATTTGTTTAGATATATCCCTAAATACAAGCAAAATATCATTCCTCTAACTTGATTGAAGCTTTTCTTACTACTGTTTAGAATATTAACTAAAGGAATTGATCTGAATTTTTTTTTTAAATTCAGTAAATTTGTATGAGAATCCAAGTATATTATGTCGGAACTTTTCGGTGACCATAACACAATCCAACATGTTTTGGGCTAGTGCTTAAAAGGTGAATTGTAATATTATTAAATATAATTATGCTGATATATATGCTTAGCTTTACAATGATCCAATGACAAACTTTTGAGTTACATATATGTTATCATCCTTGTTCTTATTACACCCAGAGGAGTGTAAGCATACCTGTATTATTTTTATGATGACTGTTACTAGCAAATGTTGCTTTTTTCTTTCCAAGGCACGTGGTATGGACTTGGTTGAGTGTTTGTCTTTCTTATTTCAATTAAGTTTTTCAACTCCTGGAAAGGTACTAATGTTGTTAATTAAATTTATTTAATATTTCCTTTGCTAAAGATATTTTACTGGTTTAGAAAAAACCTGGGATTTATGTGGCTACTGCCTCGTAGAGGCCAAGCCACTATGTCATCGAGTTATGTAAGTAAGTCGGTAACACCACAGGAGATCAGACAGTGAATTTGTGCATTTATATGACACATAAATACACAGAATTCTCTGTATGATTGACTAACTAGTAAAGAGATGCGTTGGGTGGCCATAGTTAGGTGCGTCCTGCAAATAGTGCAGTTTTCGTATGACTGTGAAAAGATCAAGGCACGAACATGGTCATCACACAGCAAGCGATACGCCAGACCAATCACATTGCACGAGAATTTACTCTCCATCTAATCAACTGAGCTTTTCACAGTCATGCGAAAACTGCTCTATTATTCAATGGCACTACATATAGTTAAAAAGATGTTGGGTGGCCATCAAGGGCGGATCCAGGGGGAGGGTCGGGGGGGTCGCCCCCCTGTCATTCCTGAGGTCAAATGGGCTTCCTGTGGTAAAAATGTGACTGGGATTCCTTTGCCCACAAAATTTACCCCTGAGACCCCCCCTTCAAAAAACCCTGGATCCGCCCTTGGGCCATGGCTGGGTGTGTAGAATATCAGTGATCAGTGATCTTCTAATCAATTATAATTTAAACACCATGATTAATTTTCTTTAAGGATTACCCTACTGATGGACTAACAGAATGTCAGTTGAAAATGCTGCAGCACCTGAGAGAGATAGGTTTAGTTTTCCAGAGAAAGGTAACTTCCTTTTTTTTATTCTGTCCATGCCTTTTTTTAAGTTTTAGCACTTTATTCACAGTCACACTCAACTAACTTAGTCCTAAATCGCAAAGGAAAAATTGAGTTTTGATGGACGTCAATCAAAAGGGTTTCTATTCTGACTTCAAATTTTTCCAAAGATTCAGAGCTGGAATCTGGTGACATTTTTGAGAAAATATATCCAAAGCAACAGTTTTTGTATATGTGTTCACATTGAGTATTCACCCCATTCCTGGTGTAGAAACCAATAGAAACAATAGAAATCCTCAGACTGACATCCACACCCAAACTCAATTTTTTGAAGGACTAGGCATCCGAAACATCATCTTTTCGCGGTGTAACCTTTTATCATTACTGTTTCATTAGAAACACTGACGCAGCTCACACTATTTTTTAGCTAGTTATCTCTTCAAGGCCTTGTTGGTCAAGTGTGACTGGGAATCGCTGTAATACACTGTTTATGGTGCAATGCAGTAAAAACCTGCATAAAAGAACAAGTGGGTTAAGAAAACCCAACCTGAATTTGGGCGTTTTAAGTACCATGTAAATAAGAACACCATCACCCTGAAAAATTAAAAAGTGTTCTTGAAAAAAAATTAGATCAATATTTATGTGCTAGACCTGTTTTGCAGTAGAGTAATAGAGTTTAATTCAATTCAATTTGATTTTATTTTAAATTTATGTAATTACAATAACATAATTAGAAATGACTAATCAGGGTTAATTTATTCTTCTACTGTTTTGATACAGTTATTATTGTCAGTCAAGATTTTTTTTAATAACATTTTTGAACTTACCCATTGATATCATCTACATGTATTGGTAGTCTATATAGTAATACTGCTATATATATTTTAGAAACATTTATTTTAAGAACACCTTAAGAACACCTTCAGGCTGATTTTTCAGTAAACACCTGTTAAATAAGAACAAAATAAGCCTCAACTCCAAAAATGGGTGTTCTTTTATGTGGGTTTTTACTGCAGCAGTAGTACTTTAAATTAATAAACCAGTTATAATATTGCATTTTTGTTTTCAAATTTGCTTAAGTTTTGCTAACAAATTGTTAGCTCAGCAATTGTTAGTTCAGATGATTTTTTTCATGGATGATTCTCTCGTATTTTTCATTTTTATTTTATTTCTATTGTTTTTGTTGTTTTTTTATCTTTTACATTTTTTTACAATATATTCATTGATATTTCACTTACGTCACACAATGGTGATAGGTATGTCTTTTGTTTCCATACCCCACATTTTATTTATCTTAATTTGCTAGATCTTTGTACTTTGAGAGTTTTTCTATATTGAATTTAAGGGACATTTCATTCGGTTGGCACATGATTCTATTAGAATACATTGTTTGGCTACTTTGTTCTTGTCTATGATGTCTTGATAAATTATATAGTTACATGGGTTGTACTTGAATGTATCACAAGATTGTTACTGCATCGTTGTCCATTAATTTCTTAGGTTCATGTGCATACAATAGCTATTATTTAATTTAGTGACAATAGAAAGTTATATATTTTTTTATGATTTTCAGCGCACATCAAAGAGGTATTATCCAACCAAATTAGCTGTTGACTTTACATTTTCAAGTTCAGGTAAGAACTCTTTCTAGCTGTAACCACTATAATAAGCCTTTTCACAGTTTAAGAATCGATTCCACTGTGCATGCGATTTTATCCCGAATTTCTACCTTCTTTTGTTCTTAATTAAACAAAAGAAGGTGAGAAATTCGGGATAAAATCGCATGCACAGTGGAATCGATTCTTAAGCTATGAAAAGGCTTATTATATTCACATTATTGTTGCATTTTGATCTTACTGCTTACAGTATATTAACTCGTCGAGCAATAGACCATAATAATATGCAAAAAGCCCTAGAAAATGTCTTTCTACAACAAGTTATAATAGTTAGCATTTGAAACAGCATATACATACATTTGACAACGTGGTAGTAAAAATTATACCTGAAAAGTTGCTACATTGCTTTGAAATTAGATGAATTTGTAAGAAAAGAGAAAGGAGGCCCTACCAGCCTCATTTTCATGTTTATGGCACATTTTAATTGCTTTCAACTTTTAATTCTGCAAATATTTGCCTTTACTACTTTGAAACTAGTGCATATATTTTCTAATTCACTTGACAATGTGATTGTTCAGTTGTGACAAAATATTTTGCATAAGTAATCTATGAAATACCTGTATTTTGATGCTTTTATACCAGTCAATATAATTATGTTACTCTGGTAAAATATAGATTTTAATAAAAGTTTAAGATTTAAATAAATAAGCTATAATTGTGAGCTGTTTTTGGATAGGTGTGCTGTGGTGTGTAGTTTTCAAAGTACAATGTCATATATTTTGCAGTGTGGAGACATAATTATGACTGCCATCTGCATTTTATACTGCTTTAATTTATAAATATTTAACTTATTTTAGCTAGCACTATGTGCTGAAAACCCATGAATTTACATTCTCAAACTCATGAATATTTCATGAGGAGAAAACAAAGCAAATCACTACTGTGATGTTGGTTTGGAAATGTGTTCTTAATTTGCATTAAATTTCGTAAACTTTTTCTTTGATTTTCTCCAAGACATATTCATGAGTTTGCGAAGTAATTTCAAACATGCGAGAGATTTCTTCCTCCGATTTCCAAACACCGAAAAGTGAGTTGAAAAAACGAGGTGCAGCCAACTGAGGTGTTTGGAAATTGGAGGAAGAACTCTCTCGCATGTTTGAAATACTACTTCAAAATGAACTAAAGAATACAGACTGGCCTTCTTATAACTTAGGTACATGTTCTTTAGTTTTCCTCTCATGACATTTCATGGCCATCAAAAAGTATCCATGGATCTTGAAATTTGATTTTTTAATTTCATGACAAATTAATGGCCATGAGAAAAAATTATGCTATATAACTTCATGGCCATCAAAGATAATTCCTTGGGTATTAAATTTTATCTTTTGATTTTATAGTAATTTCATGGCCACAAATTTTTTCCATGTGGCCATTAAAAAGTATTCATGGTTCATGAAAATTTAATTTTGTATTTGATGGTAATTTCATGGCCATAAAATTTTAATTTTCATGCCCATTACTCTTTTTTCATGGTCATGAAATTAAAATCCACTATTTAATAGTATTTTCAGTATTGATTGATAGTATTTTAGTATTGATCTTTATGGTACAGACAGTTGAGGTCGATGTTAACTTTGTTTTTTAACTTTGATTCTTGTTTCTGTTAAAAATAGAAAAATCAAGTCAACTAAGTAAAACACAAGATGGTTTTATTGTTATAGAAACAAATTATCGTGTCTATGCATATACAGGTATATTATTTAAAATGAATGAAATATATAATAATAGGCTTTGCACCATCACATCATGACAGCCAAGACAGGGGGCAGGAACAATAATTGCTTTTGGTCTAATCTGATTTACATGAGAAAGGATTCAGTTTCCCAAGGGGAAAATCTCTATTGTTATGCCCCCTGTCATGGCTGCCATCACATTATGGTGCAAAGGCTCTATTGGAGAAAAAAAAAAGACCCTGGGGGGCAGGGTAGACCTGGTTACCTGGTTGGGATGGTTTACTAGTAGTAGATCTAGTTTCTGAGAATCTAAAGGAGAAGTGGCAATAAGTTGCAATCAAACCACTGTGTGGGGAACTCGTGGATACTATTTGCACTTTTCAGAGATTGCGCTCCCTGTTTTCATACCAGGAATGTGAACAAGAAGTGTAAGTTAATGTCAGCTGTTGGTCAGTTGTTGATGGAGAGGTTTCCAGGCTGATCATAAATTGATTCCCCAACTATAATGACAATTTAGTCTAAATTCAACTTTAATGATTCTCTTTAACTTTAAAATTCATTTCAGATTCTTCCCTTCAAGTAGCTTTAGTAGGATTGTTTTGTGAAATATTATGCAGGTAATATTTACCTGCAGTGTACAGTTATTTAGCAAATGTTTGCCAAAGGCGAAGTGAAAAATATCTATATTTACTGAGCCTGAGGTGAATAATTGTTTTAGTATAAATACACAGGTGATTCTTTCAAAAAAAAAAAGAAGATAAAAGACACATTTTTTCCAGTTACAGCAACAAAGCGGCCGCCATTTTGGATTATCACTGGAGGTGATTATTGTGTGATAGTGTGAGTTTCTCTACCAATCAGTGCGCGAGATTTTCAATAATCACCTGTGTATTTATACTAAACATGGTTGGGTTGAAAGACAAGTCAGAGCAAAACTTTCACTGGGAGAAATTATAAAATATCTACATGTAGATACATGACTCCAGTGCAATTATTGTCCTTGCTAACTTAACCATCCTGTATTCCAGTGTGGAAAATCATAATATTGAGAAAATCATTATCACATCATTAAAATAACTCAACTCTTATATTTTATTGAAAACAGGTTTCCAAACTTATGTGTGGCTGTCCTAACCAGAGAAAGTTGTCATCAAGTAAGAAAATTAGAATCATACATCGAATCGAAATATGGCGACCAATTTGAATAACTATTGTTCTGCACTGACAAGTGACTGACTAGCCTCGTGTTCACATGGAAACACAAAAGCATTTTCACATGTATGAGAGGCTAGTCAGTCGCTAGTCAGTACAGAACAATAGTTATTCAAATTGGTTGCCATATTTCGATTCAGTGTATGCCATTGTTTATAATATTTGAATAAAACATGCATGTTAATGCAGCTAATTAACAAATAGACATCAGTTTTTTATGTGTCTGTCCTCTCTTATTGATGATAAATTACATCATCACATTATTTATTTATTAGTGGAGGCCGGCACAGTGGATTTCAACAATGATTAAAAATCAAATTCAAATTGGCCACTTTAGAAACGAGTTGAGGACTGGGAACGAGTTATTACAATTAACCTACTTAAAGAAAGCCATAACAAGATTAGCCTGCATCACATCTGGAATTTTCTCAGTAAATACTTCGAAAGAAAAGGCTGGATGCAATGTAGGCCTTTACGAGATCAGAATCAAAATTAGTAAATTTCTGGAGTTTCAAGATTTTGGGTCTCATACCTTTTGTGTAGCAACCTTTCAAAAAGTTCTGAAAAAGTTTCTGAAAAATTACAAAGAAATGTACCTATCGTTGCTTGGGATGCTTGTCCCTAGTAAATCTCATACATTTCTTTGCTAATAATTTTTGATGTTTTTGATTGCTCATAATTTATCTGTTACTTAGTCAATTGAAAACACACTGCAGAAACCTGTTAATTTTGATGTGCACTTCCTTGTCATTAATTATCAATACCTTAGCTATATACTCATTCCCAGTCCTTCACTTGTTTCTAAAATAGCCAATAATTGGAATCCAGACTGGAAAAAGAGACACTCTGTGGAATCCACTGTTAATTTCCATTTTGTTTTCTAATTAATGGTGTCAACCATAAATGTAACTACTAGGTAAACTCGTGTATAAAAACAAATTTCTAACACTATTAATTGCATCAAAATACCTATTGCATACATAATATACATTATTATAATAATCAATATTACATTAATTAGAAATGCCTTTGCATAATTTTCATAGCCTAATATATTTTTTCCCCCCAAGGCTCTTTCTAGTGGCATTTCAGCAGAGCAGGTAATGTGACCTAGCTGAATGATTATGATCCTGACATTATTTTTTCACTATTTGTGATACAATTGCCCAGTAACATCTTTCAGTACTACTTATTTTATATTTATTTCAAAAGATTCTTCACTTTCTTCAAACACGAGCTCATCCAGAAATGCAAAAAAAGGTAATGCTTCGCATATTTTGTATATTTGTCTGAGATATCCACCCCATTGGCTGACAAGGCAGTACACATATCCACCCATTGCAGATGATGATACATTAAAGTGTGACTACTTTAACCAGGGCCACTTAGACAGTGAGAACCAATCAAATTCTATAATAAAAACAGTTTATTCCAAGTTTGAGTAGTCACAGGAGCCAATCAGAAAGCAGCAGAAAACAACTAAGCCTTTTGACATATCTTTTTATTCCCACAAGAAAATGACGATAGCTATTTAGTTGTTTACACATAAAAATGAGGGTCAAATTACCATCCTTGTGCAGTCTAGGTTTCTGATTGGCTCTACCCAAAGTTGGAATGCATTGTTTTCATTTTACATCTTAATTGAATCTCTTGTCCAACTGGTCTAAGTGGCCATGGTTACAGTAGTTGCACTGTAATTAGATAACCAATCTCTATTTCGTAAGAAATCTAGTTGTAAAAGACAATGTTTAGCTGTCATCTCGACATCATCAACAGGTGTAATGAAAACTGTAAACTCTATACTATATATTACTATAAATATAGCTAAAGCAAGTGTGAAAGTTCAGTGAATAACAATAAAATAGATTAAATCAAGTGGAAAAATGACAATGAAAGCGCATAACATTGAAAATCAAGTGAGAAACAGACAAAAAATAATAATTAATTGAAGACTTTCACTCTAATAGTCTGATTGTTTGTTAAGTTCAGGTTTAAGGTTTTTGATGATGTATAGTTTAAAAAAGGTTTGACTTTTGTGTATATTTTAGACTCCCATTATTCCACCCACAATCAGTGATCAAGTCAGACTCTGGGAGATGGAGAGAAGCAGAATGAAGTTTACTGAAGGTAATGGGATTGACTGCATCAATGTTTTGGTCCAATATTATTATTATACTTCTATATTATTTTATCTTTTTCCTATTTCATACCACAAGTCATTTCCTTAATGGTTACACACAAGAAGACACATGAATATGGATACAGCTTCCAGCTGATCTGAAAGAAAACATTAGCCAATCAGATTTGAGAAAATTTGCAAAACTGAAGTGCCCCTTTTTTCCCACCTGAAATCATAGATTTGCAGGTCACCAAATGAAAAAATAATGCTGCTAATGAGAAGTTGATAACAGTGACACAATTAGTTTATGAGTTTTAAATTTTTAATACAATGACAGGCATGTTTTTACTTTTAGTAGGTCAATTTCAACAGGCTTCAGGACACCTCAGTTTTGTATTGAGCAGATGTCATTTCGGTCGCTATTTCAGATCAGCTGGTTAAACAAATAAATCTTATTTCCAAGAGAATTACAGGTGGTCTGAAATGGGAATATGAGGATTAGGTCCATTAATGGGGATGGGCATGACATCTAGGGAGAACCTACATGGAACTCGGTCAATGTAAAGTTTCTAAATCTATCAAATTCTATTAACAGTATTAGAAAGGTATGATTCATTGTATTTTCTAAATACATTACATTAAGTGCTTGTTGCGTAGGCTCTCCCAAGACATCTAGTAAATGGTAATATGGCAGTGTAACAAGTAAAATAGACCGAGGGATTTTGTTTCCATCAAAAAAGTTCATTATTAATTTTATTATAAAATTTTATGATCAAGGGTCATTTTTTGAAGGACAGTGACGTTGCAACTGCAAACTGCTAGTCTTCATCAGGTGATTGTGTAGACTGGATAGTATGTTTATTAATATATAGCACTGGTTAGAGCAATCTATTGGTTATTACGTCTCAGTCCTTCTTCATAAGGTAGTACTGATAGGATTTATGCTGCAGTTCTGATGTTTGGAGGAGTGCTATATAACAGAGACACCATCCAGTTTGAACCATTTGTAGCAGTTTGCAGTCAAAACGTATTTTTTCTACAAATGAATAAATTTATTAAGTAATCGTTTATTGCCATTTCCACAATGAATAATATCTTTCATTCTAATCATTTGTTTTTATAGGAGTACTTTACAACCAGTTTTTATCTCAAGATGACTTTGACACGTTAAGAAAATATGCAGAGGTTAGTTCATTATTATTAGTTATAAATTATTAGCCCGACTAATAGAGGCTATGTTAACTCCCTCCACCTTTACTAAATATATCTAATAATATACAGCAATTAAGTCAGGTTAAGTCATATTATACAAAACAAATAAAATAAATTGCAAAACAAGTGTAAAAGTAAAATGGGTAGGAGGGAGAATAAGATATTTATAATCCTTATGTCAGTCTAGATAGGAATAAGCTGTGCCTTGGCCTTGAAGATGGGCCTTATTATTTGGCTGACATGGTTTTCTTTCTTATTCGTAGGGCTTTATATCTCATATATGCATGCTCATTATGAATTCAAGGGCTATATCTGTATAACATATATAGCCCTTGAATACTGATCGAAATATACTGTATTGCCTGTGAATGCATAATGAGATCAGGAGTTAAACTTAGAAATGTTGTACTTCAACCTTTTTACAAAGGAAAAAAATCTTTTGATAAATAAACTTAAAACCTAGCTGGAATCAAACCACGACCTTTGGCTTATCTATACCACACTTTATGCTGAATGCTCATGCATAGCTATAATGGAATATGATGGACAAAAATTTGTAAATACCTCTCTTAATGAAGCTCATTAACATTACAAAGACTTTTTCTGAGAAAGTAAATGTGGTGCATTGTGGTCTAGCTTGGGTACAAACATCTTGTCCATCATGCCTTATATGGTGTTGTTTGTACCCAAGCTAGACCACAATGCATCCTGTTTATCGAACTCAGAAAAGGAAACAGAGGATCGATATAGTGTACTATACCAGTTATCCAGTTATATGCCCTGGGTTTATACAACTTCTCAAAGGTTCTAATATTTTAGAATGTTATTGCAGGATCTTGGTGTGCTCATTTGGGCAAACTCTTTGAAAAGGGTTGTCGTTGTCAGTCGCTCTGGACATGATGATGTAAAACGGTTCTGGAAAAGACACAAGACCTAACTGATTCAAAATTATGAAGGAAAAGAAATTACCTCGATGACATTGTGACAGCATATCACTAAAATATTATTAGATTTATTGACATTAAAAATCTTTGTTGTGCAAGTGTTTACTTCTATGTTGTTGTATCCATCAGGAGTTTCTAAACATTACTGCAGCCATTCAATCATTGAGTCAGTCAGTGAGTCGCTTAACATTAAGTTTACAACAAACAATAATTACATATCAGATAGATAAAAATCAAACAAACAGCAAAGTTTTACCTTCTTTATTAATTCAAAATGTATTATCTGCATAAAAATAACTAACAATATTAGTTTCTTTCTACTTTGTCTACTAGTATTTCTCAGAATTATAAAAATATAATTTACATAAATATAATTTAATTCATTTGTGAGCTTCAAATCAACCATTAGCACTGCTTACATCATGTTATATAATCATATTATTAAATACTTACACACGGTAAGATAAAAAACGACATTTGGATAAAATGCCTATTAATGGATACATGATGATATTATGCATCCCTTTGGAAGTAACTACTTGTTCACATTTCCAAGACCAGCTGCAGCTTTTGCCTGGAACAAGTCTCTGATTAATACTGATTTTTCCTTCTCAAGTTGCGCAATTCTGCTGTTCTTTTCCAATAGGTCCTAAATTTCAAAACATGCATTGCTACTTCAATATATAAGGGCAAAAGCACCAAAATACTTATTATACTTAAAAGCACAGAGGGTAAAACAATCAGTTTGGTGTATTTTTTAGAGTTGCCATGAAAACAACCTTCGACCCAGGCTCTTTTGAGGAACAAAAACAGATCACAGTAAACACCATATTAATTTACTTTATAAGAACTTTCAAACTACCAACTCATCCTGTAGGGATTGTACACTTTCATGATTTTTGTTTGAGGGTACCCAATATTTTTAAAAAGTCCCCCATAGATCAATTACTGTGCTTATGCTTACATGGTTTAACTGTTGTAGCTGCTCTCTTGTGCTAGAACATTCATCCATCGAGTTAGAAATGTTCTACAATGTAAGTAAGAACAAAAGTTTAGTAAAGATTATGAAAAGCTAAATTACGATTAAAATAATCTTTGAAAATCATTATTTTTAGATTGTAGTAGTAATAAATTATGCGTTCAGTGTGTATATAATGAAGTTGCCAAGGGCAATTGATAATTTTCTCTTATTCTCTCTACTTCATTATATACACACCGAACGCATAATTTATTACTACTATACTATGTCTATTCTTTGCGTACATATTTACGGTGTTCAACTTATCTATAGAGAAAAAATATCGTTCTGGGATCCTCACGAATACCCTACATTTCATATTCTGGCTGCGTTACCAGCGTGGTTGGTCCTTGTAGTGTAGTGGTTAACACATTGGACTAGAATACCGAAGACGTGGGTTCGAATCCTGCCAAGGGCAATTGATATTTTTCCTTATTCTCTCTATTTTTATATTGGGTGAACACATTCAGTATCATATGCAAACCATAAATACCGGTGTCCAACTTTTCTCACACTATACAAACTTCAACTGAAATTCAATGGATACAATTATCAATTTTTATTTTTATAAACTGAGGGGGAAAGCAGATGTTGCTGGATGATACTCATCACTGTTGTGACAACAGCTGTACATTGACAGGAAAGCTGGCAGTGAATTGACTGCCCTCAATAAAAAATGGTGAGCTTGTAAACCTTCACGCATGACAGCTAGATTGTTTTCTACAATTCATTACATTGGCTGTGGAATTTTTTGGAAATAGTGCGGAATATTATGGGAATTCTAATTAGCATAATCAGAGAGAGATAATTTATTTTAAATACAGATTCTTATTGTAATTCCTGCCCAAAACATTTTATTGATAACCATGATTGGACAAGAATATTGAGACTTGGTGGTTAGAGCTCAGTGTTTAGAGCATGGCACTGGAATCTGCAGGGCATGGGTTCAAATCCCGTTCAAGACTCAATACAGATACTTGATAGGCTTGATATACTGCGCAGATCAGCTCAATTAGATACAAGTATTATTAGAATATTATGCAAATCRTAAGCTTCCTCAGAATAACAAATAGTCTCCAGGGTCTTGAAATAATTACAAGGGATGCCTGGTTGCTTTTTATCCAAATAATGGAAACATACAGAAATTAACTTATTTTAGTCGGACCTCAAATTTGCCATAAAAGCCAGGGAATCGGCCTAGAAATGACTAATTTGTACAGGAAATCATACAATCTCGAGTACAATTTGGAATTGATCACAAGTATCTATCAATGACAAAATGGGACTCTACAGAGTACAATTTATTCGGGATTTAATTGTATTCCTCTGGTCCAATCACAATGAAGTAACTTTGTTAAGTGTATTATGAGGAAGCTAATTTCAGTTCAGAAGAAAGATTTTATGAATATAGTATTTTATTCTGAGAGACGCAACCTCACACTCTATCAGATCCTATCGAAATATATATACTCTGGCCTTTCAACATCAACTACATAATATTTAGATTTATACAATATAAAGAACGACTACATTAATTTTAACRAAACACCCAGACAAAGAAACATATGTATTCAACACATTCAATAGAGTACTCAAGTGATGACGTCACAAAATTAAATTTTGACTTTATCATATTTTTGCTTAACAAATTCGACAGACAATCAAAAATAGATGTTTACACACCAAATTTGACGAGGATCAGCTGAGATGTGGTCATTAGGATATATAATTACCCCATACAAATCACTGTATTTTTAGCTCTGTCCCAAGTGTTTGGAACAGAGCCAAAAATACAGTGATTTGTATCCAGGTAATTATATCAAATGGTCATATCTCCAGGGCTGTCAACTCTCCCGGATACACCGGGAGTCTCCAGATTTTGGACCGTATCCTGGTATCCAGATTAGAGTCTCAAATCTCCCAGACTCGACTTTCACAATCATAAAATTCTGATTATTTTGTGTTGTTTGTGTTATTATACATCGCTAACAAAATCAAARCATTCCTCATATACTGTTCTTGCAAGCAGGCCATTGTATTATAAGCGATAATCTGATTGGTCRGAAATAACTCAATCACATCAAATGTTACAAAGCGAAAGATGTCTTTTCGCATGCTTTTTGACGCACTGTGATGTGATGTCCTTTCCCTATCAATTCTCCAGATTTGAATATCTCGGGGGGGGGGGGGGGGGGGGTTGACAGCCCTGTATCTCAGATTATGTTTGTCCGATTCTCGTCTCAGACGTCAGACTTGAGTATTCTTTACGTATAGTATATTACCAGTAGTTCATGCGGGTTTTCAATAAGCTCTTTCATGTATTTGTTAAGTTCTTGAATGTTTTTCTTGTAACACTTGAAAACAGTCTCATTAAGATTCAGTTCTTTCCTCCTCGTTTTGTGCAACAGCATTTCATACTGAAACTAAAACAGATAAAACAGAGAGCTAGATAAGCCTTTCTTAACATATCAGCAGGGGTTTTTGACCCATTTATGGGACATTCCACATAAGAAGTGAAAAAATGGTATGTTTGAAAATCAATGTTTTAAGTGAATTTCTATGTATGCAACATAGATATACACCCACTTCCTGAGAGGCTGCCATGATGATAAATTCCTAGATTTTCAGAAATTCAATGATCAAAACATTCATTTTAAAAAGTCAATTCTGCAGACCTTACTTAAACAAAAATGTCGCCTTCTGAAAGTTAAGAAAAGATAGTATTTAACAAGACAATCTCGGAGCRTGCACTGGGTTGTTCGATGTGAGGATATGCTTAAGCTTATTTAACGCCTAATCTTTGTTATGTACCGTTATTTGGAACATTTTAGGTACATTTTCCCCCCAGACCTTCCAAAGTCTGCAAATAACTATCATCTTATGAATCTTAATTTTTTTTCTACTCACTTCTGGTGGTTCAATTTTTGCTCCAAAAGCTCCATTAAATGCTGATTATATTGAAAACAAGCTCAGGACACCCAATTTTTCTTTCCAGATTTGGAATCAGCATTAAATTTTGGAAAATCAAAGTTTTAAAAAAAGTTTAAATTTCAAATTTATTTCTACATTTAATTTTAAATTAATTTTTTTTTCTAGGTCTCTCCAATCTTGATCATATTTTTCAAATACAGGCCGTAAACATATGCACTTTTTGTGAGACAAAGACAAAAAAAACCAAAGGCATTTTACAACTAGGCTACCACAGGCAACCCAGTAATTATTCAACATGTTCTTTTAGTCTTGTTGGACTTACTTGTTCTAATGAATTCTTGTCTGACTGTTGAAGAAGAAGATTCTCTTCTTGTACAGCTGTAAATCTCTTGAAGTACCATTTTCTTGCTTTCTCTATGACATTCAAACCCTCTTTTAATACTTGAAGCTCTTCTTCCACCTGATTTGATCTAATTTTCTATAATCCAAAAGTACAGTTGGTAATGACCATGAAAACCTGATACCCTTGAAGCCTTTAAAAGACTAAAATGTTTTGTAAGACTTTTGACAGCCAGCAATGCAACAGGGAAATGTTTTACCACTATATCACTCATGTCATCCATTTGATCTTACGAATCTTTCAAACAACAGTTGTTATGGTCAGAGAAAAGCTGAGCATGACAGGTTTTTTGGAGAGAGTAATTCCAAAGAACCTGAAAAACAAAACCCAAATCAATGGAGAGACCCCAAAAAGACCTGCCAAAGTCATTCTCCAAGCCAGGATGGGACCCGACAAGTAATGATCAAAGCAAAAATTCAAGGAGTTCTCAAGGAGTTTTGCTAAAATCGTAAAATTCAAGAGCTTTTCAAGTGCCCTTGAAAACGTGAATTAAATTCAAGGAGTTTTCAAGCAGTTTAAGGAGTAGCACGAACTCACTGTTACCTATTACGCATGTTCTTGCAATTACAAATCGCACTCCTGCTATGCAGTTGTGCRATTTTGTAATCGCACATTCAATTTCAGACCAAATTCAGACCACTCAGTTCAATTACCATTATAATAATATCAGTCACTCAACACTATTTCATTTCAACAGCATTACCATGTCAATCCTCTCCCTAGCTAAGACTGTGTTAGTACCACCACCTCTTAATCCATCTTGTTCATGTTGAGCTGTACTTGAACTTAGCTCTTTTGCAACGAAATAAACTTTGGAAGTAGATCCTGTTTGGTTGCCTTAAAATATTAAACAAAAGGCAATGTCAGCAGATATCTCTGTATATGAAAATATATTATCATCATACATTCTTTTTATGAAGTAAAATCTGGACAAGAAAAAAGGCACATAAAATCAGTTCAAAGGAGGTCATGCAAGTCATGAATAGACCTTAGGAATCACGCTTGTAAATTGTACTTGAAATTTTAGGTGTCCAATGTAATGGGCTGATTTCCATGAAAACAATGGTACTAAATATAACACTTTAGCAGTAGCGTAGCGAGGGGGGGGGGGGCATGTGCCCCCCCAACATTTTTGAAAAAAAAAATTTGAAAAAAGAATAACAACAAAAAAAACATATTAAACCAAAACAAAAGAGGAAAATAAATTATTACAACCTACAAAAGTGTGAATTTATATGAAGTTATCCGGACGGGCTACCTGTGCACTGCGAACCCGGTCAGAGCCTGGAATCTGCACGTGGGAATTTGAAATTTTTTCTTATTTTGGATCAGTGCCCCCCCAGCTCCTAGGTCCTCGCTACGCCCCTGCACTTTAGAATCCCAGGTTAGTCATTCCAATAGACCTCTTTAGCTTTGTTGATTGTTGTGCACATTCCAGACCACATGATGTCACTCTTGGGAGTTGATTCTTTCATATGTAAATATTTTAACATGTTTGTCATAAAAGAACAATTCTCAAGGGAATGTCATGTGATCTGAAATGGACAATTTGTATACGAAGCTAAAGAGGTCTTAATTGACTCTAAATTCTGCTAAGACAAATTTCCTTCCATCTACAAGTACTCCTGGTTGCCCACTCCATTGATGGAGTACCCCTTTGCAGCCATTACCATATTGACAATCTAGTACTAAAATTATAGATTGTTTGGGCGTATTCACATCTCAAAGCTTAAACAGCTACAGTACAGGCTTTGCACCATTATGTGATAGCAGCCATTACCGGAGGCACAACAATAGAGTCCTTTTCTATTGCAAAACTGAATTCTTTCTCAAGTACAAACCAAAATAGATTCAATTATTCCTGCAATATGGCCACTGATGACAGACCAATGCTCAGGGTTTTAATATCTGAGTAGAATGTCAGCAAATGGTCAGACCTTTTTCAATGTTAGTTTATCACTGCTAAGTAGGGTTACAATAGATTATAATCAGTATCACGATTCTCCTATGACCTTCATCGAGAAAGAGCCATCAATGAGACAAGGTATTATCTTCAAAATTAGAGTACCGAAAATATCACTTTTTTGGTATCCATGTCGGTTTTCTGAATGCAATGGTTCTCTGAAAGAAAAATTCTTCTTCTCTTAATTACAACTTTTATGAAACAAAAATAATTTCCTGGCGATGCTTTACAAGGATAAGGAAAATTAAATCTCGCACTTTCTGCTACGGTTGAGTGAAAAATATCATACAAAATTTGTTTTCTTTCAAAATTTTGCTTTGAAAAAATTTGATTAATTAAAGCTTACAATTGTTTGAATGACAAAGAAATTGTAGAATCAGTTATTCTCCTATTGATGATCTTTGAGCATATTCATCAGAGTATTGCCACATGAACGAAACTCTATATATGGCGCGCATGCGCAGCAAAATGGCCCCTTAACATAATATGTTTTCTCCTAGCTTGTTGTCCATATTTTGAGGTATCACAATTTATTTACATTATCTAAGGGCAGTGGATGGAGTTTCAAAGTACTTACACTTAAAAAAACAGTTACTATTAAGTTGTTTTTTYCCCATTCTTTGCATTGCTGACCTTACATGCCAGTAGATATAATGGGCAGTAAGTAAGTATATTGTTTGTAATTGATTCTTGTCTGCTTTGAAATTTGCCAAAACCACTCCAAGGGGCTTTTAATTATATGGAGGCGAGCCAGCCCAGCCCACTTTTATTTTCTTTGTAAAAATTCCTTTGCATTTATATGGGGAAATGGGCTGGCTCACTTCACCGACAGCTTGGTTGGAAGGTACCAAGATTTCTGCAAGCTGGATGAACAAATGTTCATGATATAAACAAGCTAGCCCACAAGTTCATATGCAAGTGAGGCTGGATGGCAGCTTGACTGATTTCATCCCATTAGGCGGGCTGAATTTTCATATATGAACAAGATCACAAGATCAAAATTTAATATCAGCAAAACAGATTTTAAAGCTGTCGTTTGTGTAATTTTTTTTTTTGTTGCTAGGATTTAAATAGCCAAATAAATTCAATGTATTCAATTTTCTTTTGATGATAACAAAATATTGTGTGTGATCTGAAAATAATCCATATTGATTAATTTGACCTGATATGATATARAGCTACATTAAAAATTCCAAGTACTAGAGAAAGTGTTAAACCAACTTGATGCAGATGTTTACAAGATGGCCCTTTTATACCACCATCTATTCATTTTTAGTCTGCCTTCCTCCCTCCATTAATATAATTGATTATATACATATGATGTTTTACTAACTTGCAAGAGTAGTCTTCGTCGCATTTACCATCAACGAAGTATCTTTCGGCTCTTCTGGCACAAGTTTTGGCTGTAATTTCCTTAAAAGCTGCTCCTTCGTTTCAAAATCATGTAATCTAAAGGAATCTTCACTTGAATCTGAAGTCCAATCATGATCCTTTTGAATCGAATGCGAGGTAATATTTGGAGTGTGAACAACAAACTTTAGACCCGTACAAAGTGTATCGAAATTTATGAGTCCGTTATCTGGTGAACACTGTCTGAGGTAGTCAATCATAGCAGAAAAAGACGGTCCTTTAACATCCCAATAATTTTCGATGTCTGTTAACTTGATATATCCACAGTGATCTTGATCTAGAATGTCAAATAACGATCGCAAATAGTTTGCGAACTCTTTTGGGAGTTCTTTTTTCGTATCAACGTCTAACAAACTTTCAGATATTGATCCAGGACATCCATTACGATCTTCTGGGTGAAAAAAACAAGAATTTTCAGCCTCTGCTATCGAACTCTTCATGACCAAAGACACACTGCTCGCAGCTTTTAATTTTCAAAGGAATTCACAACATTAATCATTGTATCGAGGCTCACGTCAAAAGGGCGACAGGTTTGACCGGTTTACTTGTCAGATGATGACCGGTTCTACTCCACAATTGGCTGTCGTTAATTGGTTATCAATAGCTCTTAATCACCATAGAAGTTCAAAATTCCTTCCTTTGTTCSTTGTGCCTGTTGAACTATTGCAATATTTATATCGAGAAGCTAGTTTTGCTATCATGAGCGCTAAAATGGCGTCCGCGCGAATTCGGTTGAGTTAAAATTCGGTTGAAAGAAAAACCAATATATACCAGAAGCAGCAGTTAGGGGGACCCGCGGAGGGGGTACCGTATGAGCGGGGTATTGCCCCCGCCAAGTACCATCCGGCTCCCGCGGGTATTACCCGTAAGGTCCCTCTGTGTATTGCCTGCGTAATTCGATTTGAAAAGCTCTCTACGGGTTTTATCGGTGCCCCGCATTACTGAGTTAAAATATTTGTTCTAATGTAAAGAATTCTGTAGTGTCGCAAACGAAGGTTAAAATATTTCCTAGATATAGATGGACGCCATCACAAGCATTCAAAACAAAACTACATGCAAGCTGCGGACACAAGTCTTAGATAGGCTGGACGCCGACTTCGCCTTCACGACATTCACAGAAGGAGACACAGAAGAAATCATGGACGAAGAAAGAGCCGAAAAGATAATAAACCTGATGCCTGAAGGTAATTACCGTTAACAGTTAACGTTTATAAAGTATTACGACGGCGAATGGATAATAGAAAGAGGTCGCAACCCTATTCGGGCSKCTGGTAAGCAAAGCTTGTTCGTCCTAAACAAGAATACCAGGCCTGGAGCGCTGGTAGGCATCGACATGTTGTTCTACGAAGTTGCTTACCCTGTTACAGTAGTAATCTACGGTGCGTATGAGATCAAGGAGCCAGACGTTAGGAAACTCAAACCAATGCGACATCCCGGCAACTGCGTAGGAAAGTTAGTCAGGGAATTCTTTGAAGATTCCTCCCGGGGCGGTAAGCTTACCCCAAAAAGAAGAGAAGCCATCAGAAAGTGGGAGCTCGCTACTCATAGGGCCGGAGCAACCATAGAAAACGTAAAAAGATATAACTAGCTAAAAACTAGTGTGAGCTGCGTCTGTGTTTCTAATGAAACAGTAATGATGAAAAGGTAAATTATACACCGTGAAAAGATGAAAAAACNGGTAAATTATACACCGTGAAAAGATGAAAAAACTTACTGACGTTTCGGACGCTAGTCCTTCGTCGGAATAAAAGAGGAAGAAAATAGAAAACGTAAAGAAGTTAGAAACTGCCTTAGGAAGGCGCATCGTAGTCAAAGATATCACAGACGGTTACATCTATCCTGGRACTCATAAGTACGGAGGTAGAGGTGCTCCTATTGTCRTTTACCAACACAATGCGCATGCTTGGAGAGAACTAAGATTTCCTAAAAAGAAAGAGACAAAGGTCTACGAGAGTTCTCCATTGGTGGAGTTAATCCATGAGAATTCTACTTGGATAATGGCTCCGGAAGGAAGTCAGTTTATGACCCAAGATGGTACTCTATATCGCCCAGAAATAGAACATCAACGCATTCAAAGTGCCTGCGAGACTTTAGGAGAAGACTTTTCAGAAGAAGTTCTRAGCAGTCGCAGTTTGGACTTCTTATCCACAAAAAGAAGAAATGGGTGGAAACCGACCCCAAAGGAATTCAAGGAGATCTCCAAAGCATGCGTAGAACATGGACATGGTGGTTTATGGAACATGGAGTACGACGAGGAAGAATACGTATCCTTAGAGGCCTCTGGCGCGGGATGAAATAAGCCCCGTAAGCCCAAAAAACAAAATGCAAAAAACCCCACTGGGGATAGCTTGGTGTTCTGCGCGATGCATTCCCCAGTGGGGTTTCTGGCAAAACAAACGCCATTTTTGCATTTTTATTTTTTCGGAATCCATCCTAACAGGGGGTGGTTGGGGTCTATTTCGTGGAATATTTCGTAAATTACGTCAGGGTAATAAGGAATATCCTTATCCAACCGACAAAACATCCACTCAGCCCTTCTCATAGTATCTTCAGAAACCTCGGGAATAGGGTCGCCGGTAATTTCAGACAAAAGATAGGGAATACCTTTGTAATATTTGCCTAGCTTTAATTTTTTCAATGTCTTCCTTAAGCTTTGCGGGGTTGGTTCTTTTAAGTCAAGCGCTTCCATTACTTCGTTGTCTAAATATACCGGTCGATATGACCTTGGATGTGACTCATCCAGTCTCTAAAGTATTTTATTCTCTTATAAGGTGTTTTCTTACGACCTCCGTTAGAGTAATATTGTTCCCTGGTAGCACAAGGTACGGCATTGCGAATGTTCTTACCACACTCGTAACACTGTGCTGACGTGTCATCTTCTATTTGCATTTTTTTTACCACAACAAATATACTTATTTGGKTTAGTAGGTACAAACTTGGGTTTCAAGCACTTTACACAAAAGTCATAAGCAAACTCTTTACATTCGTGCATCGTATATAGAACAAATATCTTAACTCAGTAATGCGGGACACCAATAAAACCCGTAGAGAGCTTTTCAAATCGAATTACGCAGGCAATACACAGAGGGACCTTACGGGTAATACCCGCGGGAGCCGGTGGTACTTGGCGGGGGCAATATCCCGCTCATACGGTACCCCCTCCGCGGGYCCCCCTAACTGCTGCTCCAGAAATGGAAAAATCACCTTTACCTTTTGTAACCCTACGAAGATTTATTGTCAGCTGTATGGTGATCAAGGGTTGCCACTAGCTAATTCACAAAATATGGCGGTATTTTATGTCTTTTATTTAATTTTTTCTTCTCTTTTTTATCTTTTATTTTTCAATTTTTGTCCTTTGCTTTATTTCATTTTTTAAAAATTTCCTTTTACTTATGTATTTTAAAACCTAGCGCAGGTTGGGGTTAGAAACCCTAGCGGAAGTTGGGGCTAGAAAACCTAGCGGAAGTTGGGGTTAGAAACCCTAGCGGAAGTTGGGGCTAGAAAACCTAGNTTGGGGTTAGAAACCCTAGCGGAAGTTGGGGCTAGAAAACCTAGCGGAAGTTGGGGTTAGAAAACCTAGCACAAGTTGGGGTTAGAAACCCTAGCGCAGTTTGGGGTTAGAAACCCTAGCGCAGTTCGGGGTTAGAAACCCTAGCGCAGGTTGGGGTTAGAAACTTTAGCGGAAGTTGGGTCTAGAAAACCTAGCGGAAGTTGGGGTTAGAAAACCTAGCGGAAGTTGGGGTTAGAAACCCTAGCGGAAGTTGGGGGGTTAGAAACCCTAGCGCAGGTTGGGGTTAGAAACTTTAGCGGAAGTTGGGTCTAGAAAACCTAGCGGAAGTTGGGGTTAGAAACCCTAGCGCTGGTTGGGGTTAGAAACTTTAGCGGAAGTTGGGGCTAAAGAACCTAGCGGAAGTTGGGGCTTGAAACTCTAGCTCAAGTAGGGCTACCAACCCAGGCGCCAGTTSGGGTTAGAAACCCTAGCTCAAGTTTGGGGTAGAAACCCTAGTGCATGTTACGGCTACAATCTATAGCACAAGTTGGGGTTAGAAACCCTAGTGCAAGTTCTGGCTTCAAACTCTATCGCAGGTTGGGGTTAGAAACCCTAGCACAAGTTGGGGTTAGAAACCCTWGTGCAGTTCGGGGTTAGAAACCCTAGCGCAGGTTGGGGTTAGAAACCCTAGCGCAGTTGGGGGCTAGAAACCCTAGCGCAGTTTGGGGCTAGAAACTCTAGCGCAGTTTGGTGTTAGAAACCCTAGCTTCTGCTAGGGCTTCTAACCCCAACTTGCGCTAGGGTTTGTAGCTCCAATATGTGCCTGGGTTTCTAACCCGAACTTGCACTATGGATTCTAGCTGTAATTTGTGCTAGGCTTTCTAGCCCCAACTTGAACAGGGGTTTCTAACCCCCAACTGGAGGTAGGGTTTCTAGCCCCCAACTTGAGCTAGGGTTTGTAGAATAAAACTATTGCTACAGTTTGTAACCCCAACTTGCGCCTGGGTTGGTAGCCCTACTTGAGCTAGGGTTTGTACAATGTGCTTTATTTATACCAGAGATTACCAAGGGCGGATCCAGCCAAAATTTTAGGGGGGGGGCTAATGGAGTTTAGGGGGAGGGGGGGCTAATTGAGTTTCTTCCGTCAACACAACGGAAAACAATACAAAAAAGCATCGTTTTTCCCTGCTGATGGGGGGGGGGGCTTCAGCCTCCCTTTGCCCCCTGGATCCGCCCTTGATTACAATAGGCCTACTTGTGCTTGAGTTTGTAGCCTTACTTGAGCTTGGGTGTGTATCCCTATTTGAGCTTGGGTTTCTACCCCTAACTTGTGCAATGAATTTTAACCCCAACTTAGAAACTGTAGAAATCAACATGTGAGCTGTGTGTTGTGCATAGATTGTTGAACGAAGTGGTAGTGCATGTGGAAGAAGCCTCTCAGAAGAGCCCCATATGGGGAATGGTGGTTGTAAAATATGAAAAAAAAAATGTTCTAGGGTTTCTAACCCAAATTTGTGCTAGTATAGGGTTTCTAGCCCTAACATGTGTTGGGGTTTCTAGCCTTGACTTGCGCTTGGCTCTTTAGCTCCAACTTGAGCTGATGAGTTTATTTCGCTGTTCAACTCCCCATCCCTAAAGGATTTTCTGCAAGTTRCAAACTCACCCCTGGAATTTCCAATTTTTTCTGGGGTGGGTATGGATATATTATGCTACAACTACACATTGGCATAACACCCAGGTATAAACATCATGATATCATAACAAAGTTCATTTGATTGCATATTTATCAGATCACGAATAACGCAATAGGCATCGATTCCTATTTTACATATGAAAAGGTTGTAAATTAAATACAGAACTATGGATATCATATCCTCATTTGCATTCAACTTCAYGTTTCAATTTCAAAACGTTTCGACATTTGATAACACTTATCACTTAGTGGTACAGTATTCAAGTCAGATCCGCAAAGTTTAAATATCATGTTTCTAAGCACTGTCATTTTTACTATGTATAGTATAATTTTGTTTTTAACTCTACTAGTTGTGAGAAGCGTGTATGCTCCTAAATTCCTTTAATATCATTATGACCCCCAATCAACTTAATTGACAATTTATGCATCAATAAAACGGTTGAATATCTTAACGTACTAAAAATCCATGCTTTAATGGATCATCCTTCTCCATGGTAAAGGTACATTTCCCAGTGTAGTACGCTTGTCCGGTCACTTCAACATGAACAGCATCAAACTCACCACACTTTACTTGTTTGACAACTCTACCACCAAACTTTGATCCTGCAATGCCTTGAAAGGCACGCAGCTGGCCTAAATCAATTAGCTTCTTTGCATACTGGACTGCAATACGAGCTGTAACACCTGAACCAGTTGGACATCTGTCAACCTACAGGAGAAAAAAAGATAGGTTTATTTTCTGCAGATATAGTATATATTAGCAGGGACAAGGAGGATTGATCCTTATATGCAGAGAAATAAGTTCTCATAGTTTCTCTTCGATATCCAGGACCTATAGTCTTGATAAAGTTCCGTAATACACTGAATCGAAATATGGCGACCAATTTGAATAACTATTGTTCTGCACTGACTAGCGACTGACTAGCCTCCTATACATGTGAAAATGCTTTTATGTTTCCACGTGAACACGAGGCTAGTCAGTCGCTTGTCAGCACAGAACAATAGTTATTCAAATTGGTCGCCATATTTCGATTCGGTGTATAGTTGTTTTTTTTGACATTTGCATTTGCATTTTCATTTCATTTAATCATATCTCACACAACCTAGAGTTTACATTACATTTTTTACAATAAAGTTTACGAGACAATAATTTTATACAATTACATATATATAACAAAATAGCATGAATATTTACAATACAGTATCAGCAAGATTATTAAAACTATCATTGTTGTCACTATTGTTATTATTGTTTTTACAAAGATTCAGCTATAGTAATAATTTGAATAGAAAACTCAGGGTGGCAGACACCTCGAGAAGAAACCACAGGCTTATACTCTTGAGTTGTCTTTTTAGCTTGGTAATATAATATTCTACTATATATTATAGTATCAAATTAGAGAAAAGAAAGGAGCATGAAGGCATACAGTTTTAGCATATTCAATTAAAGCAAGGAGGAATAAGGAGTTACATGTTCTATTTTGAGATGTTATTTTGTTTAGTTGCACATAAGACATTTGATAATATTTACATTATTTACTAATGAGACAATCAATAAGGTAAGCTAGATATGGGTGTTGCTGTTTTTAAATTGTCAGGCAGCAAATTCCATGGCTTGGTGCCGTGATTAATTATAGTAAATTGTGTTATGTTTGTTCTACAAAAAGCTGGTCTATAATAATTTGACTGTCTAGTAGAATAGACATGAATTTGGGAATTTTTCTTAAATATATTGATGAGAGTATTGGGTAGTAATTTATTTTCAACAGATTACRTGAATAAGCCAAGTTGTAGTGAGTGGATATCATCTAGCCGTAGCAGTTTATATTTATAAAATAAAGGGGCAGTGTGTGCATCATACTTTGAACTGGTAATGATTCTAACTATACGTTATTGTAAGACTTTAAGTCTGTACAGATTGGTTTGATAGGTAGAACACCATGATGTTACCGTAATATAGAAATGGGTAAACTAGC
>NW_022261396.1:32300-46863 GCF_009602425.1 Actinia tenebrosa
AGCGCGCGCACATCGTGGGCTCAAATCGAACGTTCAAAAGTAGGCAACCACCTTAATGAGCTACCTAATAATCCTACTAATGGTCTATCACAAATCCTGCATTCTGATTGGTTAAGATACTAGTGGTCTATTAATGATAGTGAACAAATTCTCCCGTATAGCAAATATAGGGGAGTACCCCCCGGGGAACATGCCAAAGCCATGATGCATAAAATGTGCACAGGAAGGGAAAACTGCAATGCACATGAAATTAGCATAATTGCTTGTCTTCCCATGCTCCACTTCGGTCTTAGCTTTGATGATATAACCTTTTTTTGGACCCGACAACGTTTTTTCAATTAGGTGCATACACAAAAGGGTCAAGTTTATGCAAACGGCAGTAGGTATATATATATATATATATGGATTTTCTGTTTATATATCTAATTGTTGAAGGTGGAGAATAAATCCTGGGAATAAGTTGTGGCAAGATTTTAGAGATCTTTTATGTGATTGGACCCAGGAATACCTTCACAACTGAAACCCCTATAACTTATTTAAACACATCCCAGCAAGAAAGCTGGCAAAAGACATCTGTTTTTTCCCCCCACATCATCCACAGGTAAAAAGCAACATGCTTTATTTTTACACAACAAACAGCCCAACCAAACCAACAGCCCAACAGTTTGGGTTTGTTGGGCTGTTGGGCTGTTGGGCTGTTGGGCTGTTGGGCTGTTGGGCTGTTAGGCTGTTGGGTTTATTGGGCTGTTGGGTTTGTTGGGCTGTTGGGCGGTTTGATGTTTGCTGTGTTGGGTCGTTGGGTCCAACGACAAACCCAACACAAAACTCGGATCCCTAAATCGTGACCCATATGGCGTTGTTCTACAAAGAGTACTGACAACTGCATATCACTATGACGTCACATCAAAACAATGTATTGTTTAAACGCAAAAGATCATGGTCGTCGGAGGGGGTCAAATTAATGCAAATTCACCGAAAATTGTTCTAAAACCCGTATCAATCCACAAAGAGAAGTAGAATAGCCAGCAAATGCGCAGAATAATTTTTAGTACATATTAACACATATCATATCTGAAAACTAGGCCATTTTGGATTAAAATGTTTCGCTAGGAGCAAATTTTGTTGAATTTTCTATTGGATTTGGTGATTCTATCCCCCACATAGTGCAGTTTTCGTATGACCGTGAAAAGATCAAGGCATGAACACCGTCGTGACAAAGCAAACGATACGCCAGACCAATCACATTGCACAAAAATTTACTCTCCATCCAATCAAATACCCGGAACATGGCATAAACACTGCGCGGACACAGTCACGGCAATGCTAGAACAATCACATTGCGCGTGAAAAAAATCAGCCAATTAAAATCCTAGAAAGCACCACGTACGGTCACAGCACGTCACCCTTACAGCACTGAGCTTTTCACAGTCATGCGAAAACTGCTTTTAACAAGCAGTGAGGTCATAGTGAAATAGGGCAAGACTTTATATGTTAGTTATCTAAATCCTTTCTTGCCCCCCAATCCAACGCACATGCAGCCTTAACTCTTATACTCCTAATTTAAGTTACAAATTCTACAAACTCTACCTTAAAAAGTTGGTATTACTGTCCATGGCAACATACTTCCCATTCCATGCAAATCCCTGTGGTAATGAGACTGCCGACGAAGTTTTGTTCCACATATCAAGTCCTTCACTGTGCATATTATTTCTTGTCTTTACTTGGATTGTGTTTCTTAAAATTAATTCCTTTAAATCATCTCTTGTCTTAGTCATATCGTTACAATTATTTTCCAATATATAGGACACTACTTCGTTTACAAGTTTGTCCACATTAGCCATTTGCACATAGCGTTTTGTAGCCGGCTTGTGGTTGTCGTCATGAAGCAATTTGGTAGCTTTGTTGGTCACCCATTTTCTTTCAAACTCAGTGAAAATAGATCTATTTTCGGGTTCAAACATGGAAAATTCAACCCCATTAACTCTCTCTTTGTATATCACAACGTCTCTCCACCAAAGTTGCCTCAGAYTTCTCCTGAGTTCTGAACCAAGTGGCCCATACTCATAAACCGAATAGGATCCCTTTGTACTTTCTACGGTGCGCTCAATAATAAATTTATGACGTGAAGCTAGAGCCAAAAGCTTATTTAAATGAATGTTAAGCTTACTCATCTCGACAAGTCCTTGCAATTGAAAATTTATGTATTTTCGTTAACTTTCTATTTCTCGTTCGGGTATCTTCTTGACTGTTTTACCACAGGAAACCCACTGCTGAGTCATGTGATCAACGTTTGAATCCAGAGAACCAATAGTATCGCAGTTTTTCAAAGATATCAACCAATCAAATGTGTTTTTCTCTCACGCGCTCTTTTCGAGTTCATTTTGAAAAAAAATTATCACAGACAAGACTCGCTTTTCCCCTGGATTTATCCAACAAACTACGTGATGTTTATCTGGCTATAAATATTCAAATCCTTTTTTTTTAGATTTCGATTCCTTCACGAGCTTAACGATATGGATTCATCAGACCTCGAGGTGGCAGCAATACAGAGGAACGGTAACAAGCCTGAAGACTGGTTGGCTTACATTAATAGATTAAAACGAGAATCAGCCAACTATCATCACATTGTTGAATTATATGGCAAGGCTGCTAGTCTTATCTCTCCTGATGAAA
The DNA here is from genome assembly GCF_009602425.1 of Actinia tenebrosa. The sequence goes on from NW_022261396.1 coordinate 34,974, forward strand.
ACAAGAAGAACATTAGCTATGCTAGGCTTTTGGTTGAGTTTGCCAAACTCCAAAGGTAAGATTCTCTAGCCATATAGACTAGGTTGATTCTGGATATCATCAAAACAGGATTCAATAAATGTTTTATTGTGCATTTTGTAAACTAAGAATAAAGATTTACTTTTGCTTTCAAAGAAATAGCAAACGTATTTCAATCTCTATTATGACCTTGAATGAACTTGACATGATTATTATTGCAATATCTGCAGGAAAACCTACAAATATTACATTTATCATGTCGAGTTCAACATTAATCATGGATTGACTGAGGGCTTTCAGCCAATGAGAAGTGAGATAGTGAGTAGAATGTATAATAATAATTTCTTAACTTCTTCACTTTTTTAGCATGTCCTCGCCCGATGATGCGAGAGATACTTTCCAGGTTGCGAGATGTAATGTTAAGAAGTTTGCAATCGTATATTTAGCATGGGCTCAGCTTGAGCTGTCACAAGGTAAGATATGTTTAACAAATTTCCGATGGAATTGCATATGTCCTCTTTATATTTACCACCATATGACGTGGTCGAAATGTTATGTATTCATGCATGTAGACTTGCTCTAATTGTTTCTGTTGCAAACATGGATTTATATAATGCACTTCCTGTTACGATTGCTTTCCAAGGGGACAAAGGAAATGAGAAGACAAGCGAGATTCATAAAACTCGGCACCAATTGAGGCTTCAATTGAAATCGTAGCCAAAAGTGCACTGAGCAAGTCTATTACTCATGAGCATTGCCTTCAAATGATAAATTTTTCAATAGAGCAGGTCCCAGTTGTGCAAAGGGTGGATAACACTGTCAACTGATGGATAAATCTTATCCAGAAGATAAATTTAATCTTGGGGTGAATATTATGTCATAGCTGGCATGTTGGTTGAAGATAAAGCATTCCACGATCAACATAGCAGCTGTTTTATTGTCATATCTCAAGGGATTTTGAGTCATGTGGACTTGCACCCCAAGAGTTGGCTAACAGCATCAGCTTATCCACTGGATAAGGATTTATCTGTCTCATAGCAGTACTATCCACCATTAGAACGAGTGGACCCTGATTATAACTTTTTGAAAAGAACACTAACTAAAAATACCTTGTTTTCACACTGAGTCTGCAATCGTTGCATTTGGGTCAGTTTTTATACATTTATTGTCATTAACTCAAATTAAATGGTTTTGACTATGTAAAATTATGAGTTTACCTTAGTGTAAGAACCTCATAACTGAAGTCACATTTGAACTAAATGTGTGCAGCTACATGTACGTGGCTACATGGTGATCTAAGTAATACTTCCCATGCTACTATAGGGCTATTAGGGCGTTTTGAAGTATTTCCAGGTCCAATCACACAAAAGATAGCTAAAATCTTGCTACAGCTTATTACCAGGATTTTTTCTCTTCCTTTAAAATTTAGTTAATTATATAAACAGTTAAATGAAGTAAAGACTCAGAAAAATGTCTGTAGTCAGAAGTTGTTTTTCATTCAAATTACATCACACTTAACAGCTCTACAACAAGTGGCTACATGGCTATGCAGTGAACTAATAATAATAATATTAATTAGATCATTATGCAACCACTATACTTAGGAGCTTTAAGGATATAATGAATTATTTAAATCATCAAGCAGCAGCATTAAACCCAGTCAATAATTAGAAAACAGCGTAGCCACATTGCTGAACTTACACTTGGGTGCTATCAGTAGTTATATAGGTACAAACGTACACTGAGGATTATAGCCTAAAATATGATATAGTGTTGAATTTCAAAGAATAGAGCTCAAAATAGCTAAGCTGAGATATAGCTGGCTAATACTCATCTAGTTTAACCGTTTTTAAATTGATGTACTGTATTTAGTTAACATTTTTCTTTAGGCAATCGAGGGAAGTGTAAAAGCCTTCTGAATAAGGGACGAAAGAATGCAGCAGAACCTATAGACATATTAAATCAAGCACTTCATAACTGTGAACAAGGGAATGAAAGGCTATTGGATGATGAGACTGAAGAGTTGGCTTTCACTGGAGTCCTGAGTGAAGCTGGGAAATCTAGATTGAAACTCGTAATCCCAACTCTACAGAGTGACAGTGAATTGACACAAGAAAAGTTGATGGCAGGTATGTGCCTGGACACATTGTTAATATATCAATTCAAGAGTCTGTTTAAATCCAATCTCAAGAAGCATTAAATATATTTCAAAAAAACTTATGAATAATTCATAAGCCTTTGGTCCAATTGGAGTCACCATACACGTCACGTGCATGGACCTTTATACCCAAAAAAAGTCCTCTTCATCAGTATTCTTTATATAAAGAATACTAATGTGGACAACCTTATCAGAATAAAGGTGCATCCAAGTTTAGATGAAGACTTAGAGCCTCATCAAGGTCAGTCTCACGTACGATCATTGATGAACCATAAATTATCATCAACTAGTGCCCCTGTCTTGAGTTCGGCATGTTGTCTTCAACTTGTGGGAGCCTTTTTTGCACTTACTGCGCATGGCAGTGAAGTAAAAACCTCACTGCGCATGAAATTGCTGTACAAACGACTATCAAAGTATAAAAGTCGATGTTTGCGAGGTATATGGTTGCTCTACTTCAACTAAAAGGTTTGTGAATTATACTTAAAGTTTTTGAAGCCGATTAATAAACTCGCAGATCATGTTTTATCGGGTCTAAAACCGATAAAACACTCCTGCTCGTTTATTAAACACTACATATATATAGTTTAATATTTCAAAATAGCTTAATATATCTATTGGTAAAGGTTTTGTTGCATGTTGCATACCAAACCTGAATTTATTCTTTTTAAGGCTTTAATCACATATGAAATATTATTTTGTTAACAACACTGTGATTAGGCTCACAGAATCAGAGCATGGCTTTAAATATAATGATGGAAACATTCTACTATTAATCATATAATGGGCAATGTGAATACCATCAGCCAAAGCTGGCCACAACAATATGAAATATTCTTAAATTTTGTCTGTATGTTTTGTGGTAAGTGCTGTGCTTATATTATTTCATATGAATAAATTTAAAGCTAAATTATCAACAGGCAAGATGCAGCATGCAACATGCCACAAAACCATTACAAACGTTTTTGAAATAACTGTATAATTTATTATATTATTTATCATAATAATACAGTCATGATGTGAAAGTAAAGATTTTTGTTATTAAATCTCACACTATAATCTAGTAGTAAGTGAAAAAATGTAATCTAATCTGTGATTAGTACACAGAAATGTTTGAATACAGATCAAGTGGTATGTTTCCAGATGCCATGCAATATATTTCAATTATATTTAAGGTACTGACAATTCTACTGGAAACCAAGTGCTGGCTGTTCAAGGTTCTGAGTGTAGTGAAGGACTGTTGGTCTCCTCTAAGCAAGATAATAGTGGAGTTATCTCTTTTAAGCTTTCTGAAAATAGTGAAAGGTTACATCCCAGGATAAGGCAGAAGCTGAGTAGTAGCAGTAGCAGCAGTGGAGAAGACACAGTCACAGCACCACTTCACCATATATGTAGACCAGCCAACATCAAAAGCATGTCTACTTGCAAACCATCTACATGTATAAAAGCTACACCAGACTGGAAAACAGGTTAGTACGACAGCCATAGTCTTTTACAGTTAGCTAAGCCCTTTTTATTTCATGTGTGAAACAAAACATCTGGAGATAATCTTAAATTAATAACAGTAACTATGCTAGCTCAGTTGAGTTTTGTAGGACAGAATTTTTGTCATGAAGTATTGTTAGTGAAATGTGCATGTTGCTAGGGGCAACATCACTGATAATCATCATGCCCATGCTTTATTGCTGAAGAAGACTATGAACATGTATAACGGATGTATTCACATACATTTATGTAAATGCTTTTTGTTGTCAAATGAGTTTGTAGTACACACCTTATCTGGTAAAACCAGCCAGCTGCACATTGAAATGCGTCAGTTTAATGTACCAAAGCCTGTGCAGAGAATGATGAAAACTATCACCAATACTTTTGCATATTGAGCTGCAGATACTTTTGAGGTTGCCTCCGACATTAACATGCACATTTCAGTGACAAAACTTGTGTTAAACCAAACTCAACTGAGAAGCTTAGTATAGGCAAAATGGCTATCATTATTAAAGTTGTCACAAAACAGGCTTTCATTCCATAAAAATTCATTCGATACTTAGAAAAAAACAAAATGTACAACCTAAACAGCATGTTTTGAATTCTTGGTATTATGATTTCAATTAGATTTATTGCAGAAGTTCTTTTTCTGTTGAATGATAAAATAATAATAATAATAATAATAAACTCTTTATTTACTGAGGGTAGCACTAAATAGCAATATGCTAACAAACCTGTGGCCCTCAAAAAACAGAAAAAACAGAATTGTAATGGTTTTTTGTTATTGGTAATTTTCAGTTGACAGCAGCAGTTTGTCAAACAGTATGGACTTGTCTGTGCGCAAGTCATCAGCTCGTCGTGGGCTCAAAAACAATTCTTTGTTTTTGGGGCCCCCAATGAGAGGCAGGCATGTATCTTCACTGGAGGATGTCGAAGAAAGAAATTTTGAAGGAGAAGAGCAAATTGAGGTTGATTACATGGATGACATTAAGGTTCTTGACTACACTTCTTCACTTCTAGTTCAAGATAAAGTTCTTTCTGAAAGCAAAAGAGATCCTGTAGTGAATATTGGGAACAACGAAAACACTTTGTCACAAGTCAGTCTAGAGAAAAATAAACCAGATTTCAGATCTACGGTCTTAACACTCCATGATGATTTTGCCAAGTCTGCTCTGCGCAATGAATGCCATGACAACTATTCTGATATTGAAAATCAAGATCCATCAAAAAATAAACTGGATCAGAATAAAGTAAGCATCAAGCAAGTGCCTCATTGTCAAGCCGTACATGGCAAACATGTAGACCTTCATAGCCAGGAAAGAACCAACTATGATGAGAGATATTCAAAGCAAACAATGCATCAAAATCTTGAATATCCTAACCAAGAAGGAGTTAATTATCAGGACTTTGCAAAAAGAGAGGTGACTGTCAACCAAGTATTTCCTCAAGTTCACACAGCAATAGACAAAACATCCATCTTTGTTAATGGCAAACCCTACCTAAAACTTGGCACTATTGGTAGGGGAGGCTCTAGTAAGGTAAGAAAAATTTCCTTTCATTTTGAATTCCATGATAAATATGTAATTTACCTCTTTACTAAGCTGTAAGTAGTCCCTTGCATTGGTCACCGTATTTACATGTGATGGAAAAAATGATTAGAGCCATTTGTCTAGGGAATAGAGTTGGTTTAGATTCTAAAGATATTTATAGGCAGTTGAATGTTAAAGAAGGCAATTCATTCCTGGAATTTTCTGTTTATGCGCTCAATAGAATTGATAGAAAATAATTCTGCCATATATTTTTCAGGTTTTTCGTGCGTTTGATGGCCAACATGTTTGTGCAGTAAAGTATGTGTCCTTGGAAGACGCAGATGATGTCATAATACAAAGTTACATCAACGAGATATCCATGTTGAAAAGACTGCAAGGAAGTGATCATATTATTAGATTATATGATTGGTAAGTTATCATCGCCAGCAAACGCTCAGAATATTTTTTAGTACATATTAACACATATTATATCTGAAAACCAGGCCATTTTAGATTAAACTGTTTCGATAGGAGCAAATTTAGTTGAATTTCTATTGGATTTGGCGATTCTATCCCCCACATAAACAAGCAGTGACGTCATAGTGAAATACTAGGGCAATTGAGTTTGTTTGATTCGTAATGTTCTCTCCCTATCTACAAGGGTTTTCTCCAGTTTCCTTCCTCCATAAAAATCAACATGAATGTAGTGGTAATGTTTGTGAGTGAAAAGTGATTTCAATTAGTGCAAAAGTGCAAGAAAGACTATACCTACTGTACAGCAATCACTGCTACTGGTGCTACTAAGTAATAAGGAAAACAGTACAACAACAAAAGCAATGATATTTGTATACAGTATGTATGCAATCACATATATCTCAGTTTAAAGCCCACATCTACATAGTATTTTAGACATCCCCATAATAATACTGCTGATAGATTACTGAGGTGAATTATTTTTGTTTCCAGGGAAAAAAAGAAAAATGAAAATAGCATAGTCTTAGTGCTTGAATGTGGTAGCATTGATTTAGCCGCATTCCTTCGCAAGAACCRCAGCTCATTTACTCAAACAGAACTGACTGCTCACTGGAAACAAATGTTGGAGGCTGTTAATGTTATTCACAGCCAAGGAATTATTCACAGTGATCTCAAGCCTGCAAATTTCCTATTTGTGGAAGGAAGGTTAAAGCTTATCGATTTTGGTATTGCAATCACTATTCAGGTAAATTTCTTATGTATAGACTTCCAAGGGGATTTACATCTTGAGATGGGCACTATATACCACTGTGTGTGCTGTGCTGTGCTGTGCTGTGCTGTGCTGTGCTGTGCTGTGCTGTGNNNCTGTGCTGTGCTGTGCTGTGCTGTGCTGTGCTGTGCTGTGCTGTACTGTACTGTGCTGTACTGTTATAGCTTAAGATGGCTCTATACAGCTTTATGGTGCCTGTAACTTAAAGAATTTTTATTTTCATGTCACGAAAAAGTATCTTTGATGTGATTGGCTTATCAGGTATCAGCATATCAACCATAACATTCCTCATCCATTATTCTTTTCTATAAATACAAGTAAGCCTATGGAGCCTTCTTAAACCAAAAGACAACAAAATTATTCAGTACATGAGAATGCCCTCACCTGGTGAAAATCCTGGACAGGATCCACGTGGTATTACATCCTAGAGAACGTCGGACAGGATCCTGCACATATCCTGGAGTATTCTTGTCATATTCTGCAGGGTCCTATATAGACACATCCTGTAGGACCCTATATAGACTAATCCTCTAGGGCCCTATATAGACTCATCCAGTTGAGTCCTATATAGACTCATCCTTTAGGGTTCTATATAGACTCATCCTTTAGGGTCCTGCATGTACCAAAAAAAGTTTGGTTTTAGTGGCCTGTCAATCAGAACTTTTCAACTGCATTTCTAAATCTGACATGAAACTCAAAAAAATCTACTTATTACTGTCAATGGACACATTACTGTCATGCGACATTCTATACAGGAACCTGTTCCTACTCAGGATCTTGTACATAATTTTATTCCTATGTACAATCCTAAAGGATCTTACAGAATCCTGTCAGTGTATGATTTGTATCAGGGTGAGATGGCAAATTCAGACAATCCAGAAGCCCCCTTACTATAACCTGTTCACGACTGAACAATAAGTATTATTTCACACCTTTCTATCCTTTTAATTCACACCAACTATAATTGTCCCTTCTCAAAGTTGTCTTGAATGAGGCAGAACTGAAAATGGCATCATTTACCCATTAACTAAAGTCAAATTTGGAAAATAAAGAGGATATTTTTTAAAGGCTGATCAAACAAGTATACAGCGAGACACCCAAGTTGGTACTCTCAATTTCATGTCACCAGAAGCCTTCCAAGACATCTCTGGCTCATCCCAAACCAACCCAACAACAGGAAGGTCAAGACCATGCACTAAGGTGATTTAGGCTTTGATGTTTCGATATCGTTACATTGATACTCTATAACCGTGAACACCTGAGTTTATTTTATTCTATTTTTATTTGTGTAAATATACTTTTATTTTTTCTTTCTCTTTCATCATTTCATCTCCTTGAATAGCTTTTATAGACTTTCAATACATGGAACTCGAATTCTATTGTCTTTGATTCGTAATCTGATTGGTTGACAAACTCGAGTGTTATATGGTTAGAGTAGAACGACAGTAAAGCATCAGAGTGAAACGCCGATACCTGTTTAAAAGCTGTACAGCTTTGACGTATTTCCGGGTCCAGCTTTTCACAAAAAACGCTAAAAAAAGCGTTGGATAGTTCTCTCAGTTATTTAACCTCCACCTGAAATAATTAGGACTTTGGACAACAAATTCTCTCATGAAAAATATGTAAGAGGAATCTTTATAGAATTGCTTTTCGTTTTGGACCCGGAAGTCGTTTTTCCAAAAAAAAAAGGTATCACACTTAAAAGTTCTACAAACCTTTCCCGAATTAATTTGACTGGGGGACAAAACAAAAGTCTTTTCTTATGCAAATAAATATCCATTGTTTTGTCCCCCAGAACAATCCCTCTCGGGACTCAGTGCAAGGAGTCTAGCAATTGAAGCTCGTCAAAAAGGTGTTAAAACAAATTCAAAAACTAGTAGAAGTGTTCACGGCAATTGGTGTTATTAATATTCCAGATTGGTCGGCCAAGTGATGTTTGGTCTTTGGGATGTATACTTTATAATATGGTTTATGGACGTACACCTTTTCAACATATTACTAACCAAGCTATGAAACTACAATGCATCATGGATGAAAACTATGCAATAGAATTTCCACCTGTGGACAACCAGCAGCTCCTTGATGTTCTTAAGGTAGTTAGCAAGATATTCGTATTTGAACCAATAGACTTTATTGCAATTCCTAATTACCGCTTTGCTCCTTTATCACAGACTCGTTTAGTCAGAATTAGCCTCGCATCAGTGTCTAAACTATATCCACAAATATCAAAAGTGAAGAATGTACACCTTTAACAATACAAACACATTGAAATTCCACGGCCTTCATTGGAACACGTGAATATTCTATACAAAGTCGAGGCCAACCCTGAGCAACAGAGTACGTGAAACTGAAGTATTCAACTTTGTCTTTTTAGGGCTGTTTAATTCGTAATCCTCGAGAGCGTTACACTATTCCACAGTTGCTAAAGCATCGTTTCTTGTCACTAGGAAAACAAGGTTAGAATGAAAATGACCTTTTTATCAAGGCTGGTTTAAGGGTAGTCTTCCACGCATCCGTTTTTAGTGTCGGTCGTCACGCAACGCTGGGGAGGGGCGTTGCGTGACGACCGATACTAAAAACGGATGTGAGGGAGACTAGTTTAAGGTTTTTTTTTATGAACCTTTTTTGATGTCTCTGCCACAGACACTTTCAAGAGTCTCTTTGGCTTTGTCTCTTTTACTTCTATGTGTATATTGCATAGGAGATCGTATTTTATGTTCCTTAAATCAATGACATCATTTTGAATCATTTCATCAGACCCTAATGAGGAACAACTGTTCAACTGCTTATTGGAGTTGGCACAAGCTCAAGTCAATTCACCTCGTTCAATTCGCGTTGCAAGTAAAGTAAGTTGTTATCATCTATCCTTAGTATAGCAGATCGTTCAAGTCCTGATGTAAAAAGGCTTTAAGACGACAGCGCACGCTCGTACTTTCTCAGTACTTTTTAGCTCAGGAGTGTATCCAGTAATTTCTTTGGAGCGGAAGACACTGACTCTCAATCATCTTTATTGTTCCACTTCAGTGCGCTTACCTTTGAAGTCTCTTTTTCCCCCACGCAACTTTTCGCCCAATATCTCTACGATAACAATGTCATCTTTTTTTGTAGAGTATCTGTGAGCAATTGAGATCAGGAAATAAGATTGATTTATCATCAGTACTAGCAAGAAAACAACATTTACAGCAATCAATGGCTTTTCGCAAACCGCTGGAGGGTCTAGATGTCCAGGAATTACCACAGTCGCACAACTCAATGGATACATCAGCAAGCTCGTTTGCTGCATCTAATCTGAGAAATGCCATGCTGTATTCCAATAAGGTAAGCACATTTCATCAATGTCAGGACGAATTATTTTCTTTTATTTATTGAATGTACTAAATTAGTTATATTCATTCATAAATGCGCTTCTTCATCAATTTACCAATGCAGTTATATTCCTCATTTCAGGACAACTTTTGAGACCTTCCCCGCCACGAAAAAGTCTGAACTCTAAGCTACTTTGAGCAAGACTTTAAATTGCTTCACCTCAGGAATCAGGAACAGAAAATCTGATTCACTAGTCAATAGTCCCTTTTCTTATTCAGTAAAAAGCGTCATGTTGGCACAGGCTTAGCCTCGCTTAAGAGCAAATCATTTGCAAAAGTCATTTGTAATGTAAAAAAAAATGTGCAGCTTGAACAATACCAAAGTTTTGAACTGAGATCTCACGGACTTTTAGTGTTTTTTTGTGAATAGTTGACTTATAAACGGGGCTAATCCTGTGCAAATGAGTATTTGGTCTCAAAAAATAGCGTTATATATACATGCGAAACTGATGTAGTGAAACCCCCGTCCCACGAACTGGGCGGGGAATTAACGAAACCGCAAGAATGGGGATTCAACCGCGCACATTTAACAGCGTGAATGCATGGGTGTACAGGATATTTACGCGTACTTCAACAGTTTGACAATATTAATAGCAGCAACTTCAATGTTTTTAACAGTAATTTTTTTCCTCTGAGACCGGGGGAAAGTGTTAACACTACGTGAGTGAATGTTGAATTCCCCACCCTGTCCTAGTGGGGGGTCTGGGGGGGGGGGGGTAATGACTAGTGCAGAATGCGTTAGAGAAAATATCGAAACGCAGTGCATTAAAAAAACAATAACTAATGGAATAATAATATTAAAAAATAATAAATAGAAATTAAATATAGAAATAAAGCATGTGTAAAAACATCAAATGGAAGCTGTATAGCACTAATATTAGTTTTGCCCGGTGATATACAGTCCTTTGACTAAAGGTTGTCGTTGATCGGATCATCCCTACGCGCCTAGACCGAAAAGGATAACGGATAAATTACCCAGAACATGCGTCATCCAAACTGCTCGCCAGTTTAAATCTTCGCCGTATGCTCGAGGCATGGTTTTAACAAATTAAATAGGATCGAAAACAGCGAGCTCAAGACGTGTTAGATAACATATATGCGGCAGCTAGTAACTGTGAATTAATTATCCCCTTGATCCTTTTCTGTCTAGGCGCGTAGGGATGAAGCCGATTATGGTGGTTTCGGTGCAGATATTGTGGTTTGAAGAACCGAAGATTGTTATGTACCTTGGCGAATTTATCGAGAAAATGGATTCTGGAGGGATTTTAGCGAGAGCTTGAATTTTAGGATGATTTCCAGCCGATTTTAGTAGTATCTCAGCATGGAAACATCTTAAAATCACCTATATTCCAATTGTATTTCAATGTATTGCCATAAAATCAGCAGTTCATTAGCTGTAGATATGCTTCGGCTAGAACACTATACTGCGTAATCCGTACACCCAAGGGCAGAGGGACTTAATCGCCGTCATGTCCGAAGTCCATACGATGACCCAGCGGATGTCTCGGGGTATGGCATGAAGGCACTGTTTTTAATCTTCTGTATTTTGGAATAATTATGAAATTAAAGTTGGTGGACGTGGGTTCGATTCCCACCGTACTAAGATTGCTTTTTTCTTTTTCTTCTTCCTTTCACAGTCTAGCCTTAGATCTTTTTTATATTTATTTACTTAATTTATAAGTCTTAGCGATCTCCGCAGCACCGCAACAAAAAATAATTTTTAAACTAATTTCTCTCAAGGTTACAGCTAAGTGCCTTCATTTTCATTTTCATTTTCACATTACTGCTCACTTCCTGTAATGTGTTTGTATCGGGTTCCCTGTGTTATTTCACAAAATGACATCAATTCTTCATGACGATTCGTCTCATTTCGTGTGTATTGGACAACCTTCCAAACCTCGGCAGGAGAAGTTCAAGTCACTCAGCCTACGGCGTCGGGACTTCAACAAAACCTCCCTCTGCTTTTAATCACTGATCTCCCGAAATGTAATGTCAATAATTTGTAATATGAATACCGAGAAAGGTAAACTAAAACATAGTTGACTTTGGTTAACCTACATTGTAATGAATTACATTCTTTTTTCAGTCTTGATTA
>NW_022261396.1:75068-90161 GCF_009602425.1 Actinia tenebrosa
GAAATTCTACACACAAAAAAAATCGACTCCTGTACTGGTTGGTACAAACTTGAACTCGATTCCTAAATGGAACTTTTAAAAAACTCAAACTCGGGCCATAAAAAATATTTCGTTGAATGCCAAACCAGTAGGAATACTGTATAACCAAACAGCGCTTTGTACAGTATGATACTGTATGGGACGCGTTTTTTCGGCAACCGCGGTTAAATCGCGGTCAATTCTAGGTCAGGACGCGGCTTATTTGCGTTTTTACCGCGTGCACTGAACGCGCGACGGACGCGTCTTATGCCTCAATGATTTCAGGCGGTACTGTATATACAATGGGTCTGTACTGTACATGTAATAGAACATGAAATGTGGAACCATGAGTGCAGCGAGTGTTTCCACTGCAAAGTTTGGATCACCTCTGACGTCATTTCATGTTCAATTACAGTAAGGACCCATAGAAAACTGACTTTGATTTGTTTTTTTACCATAACAAAGTCGAAAAAATTGAGCAAAAAGACAAGTAAATAGTTTGAAAAAGCTGTTTCATCCGCTCACTCAGTGTGCATGACAGATGTCGTAAGCACAAGCAGGTCTAGCCTCTAATCAACAATGCTTCTAAGCCAATCAGAGCGTGAGAAATTTCCAAATTATGGCAAAAATCTATATATCTCTCGTAAGAAATAAAAAAGGGTGTATGTTAGAAGCAGTGTCAAACACATATTCATCTAAGCACTACACCTAAGAATCTATAATTTTAAGATTTTTTGTTGGCTTTCAATTTCTAATCTTATCTAACCTATGATTTACCTTGATTTTATATACTAAACCTTAGTGATAACTACCAATCTTTTGAAAATGCAATTAATACTTTTTGTCATTACAACTTTAAATTATAATTCAACATATTGTATTTGTATTGTCAAAACCCTTCTTTTCAAGACTAGATTTCAGATATGATTTATATATTTCTTTCTGAATTCACAATTTTTGAGTATATTATTATTTTCAATGTTACAGCATGTACAGTTTTTCTTATTTGTTTTTGTTCTTCTATTTGTTGGTGGCTAGATTACATGTAAATATTGTTAATGTATTTTTCTACCATGATCTCTTGTACTCACACTATACTCTGGCTTGAAAAACCCTTGTTTTTCCCACCATGAATACCATGCTGCTTCTACATATGTTGGGCTGTAGCTGTCAGGCATAGCACCACTTACATCTGGAAAACAGTATCAAGTATATCACACAACTTGATATGAAYATTTAAATGAGCTACACGTGGGTCAATATGCTACAACCTACACCTCAAACATGGTCTATTAAAGGGGACTAGCATGAAAACCACCCAACGTTTACTGTTAATTCGTGTCATGCGTCAAAATTTAAAATTTCATATCTCCAATCAACTACTCCCGGGGGGGTACACTTGCCTGTTTAGGTTAGGGATGTGCTGCTGAGCCCTCTGAACCCTGACCCTGTTCCAGAGTAAAATCGCTGAAATTCATACCCTGTTCCAGAGCAAGATCGCTGAAAACCCTGTTCCAGAGAGGAGAGAGCATGATTTCATATACCCTGTTCCAGAGCGAGCGTGATTTTATATACCCTGTTCCAGAGTAGAATYGCTGAAAACCATACCCTGTTTGGCAACACATACCCGTATAGCGAATATGGGGGAGTAGCCCCCCCCCCGGACAACTACTCCGATATCCCAAAAGAAATTCAGTAAAAAAGGGTTTTTGAACCCACTATTTTGAATGACTGTGAAATATTTTCCAAAAGAAATTACTTTCCAATATAAACTTCTCGTTTATAGGATATATTTCAAAAATAGTAAGTTAAAACTTGCATAAAAAGCAATATTGACTTTTGAGGTGATGAAGTTTGGCCTTAGATTTTGCCATCGCAAAGGCCAATCATGATCAAAAACCTAGGGGGTGTCTATCTCTGAAGAAAAAAAGCTCAAATAACTATTAAATTACCATGGTTCATCATCTACTGGTAATCAGATACTCTTTTATCGTTTAAAATTTGGGGGAAAATGGTCAACACCCCAGCCGGTTTTCTCTGACAATAACTCTAAATAATTGTCATTCTTCTCTAGCTCTACCATCACTATCTCCACCCTCCCCATTACTGGACCTGTGCATGTGGCAGGAAACTAAAGATGAAACGTGTATATGGTACAATACATTGACGCCCTATGTACCATGAGCAATGGCCCACTAGTAACTCAGCTGTTCAGAATGTATGATTCACTTGTAACGATGCACTGCTTTGCTCATACTAAAAGCTTTATCAAGACTAAGAGATCTTTCATGGTTTAACAATAGACAAGTGTAAATACCTTTTTTCTCTCCTGGTAACGTAGGCTTGTCATAAAAAAACACTTTTTTAGATGACTCTTTCTTTTTCTTTTCTTTTTTCTAATAAAATAATTAAAGATTAAACAATGCATTATAATAGACGGCAGTGAAATCATACTAAAGATTATCCCAAATTTTATTTTGGTGATGAAATTACAAAAAATTAATACAGTTCCGTTTAGGGAGCACAAATAATAGTTCGAAGTCGAGGTTGGAGTGTCTGCTCATAGCAGAACTTAGGGCTTTTAAGTTGTGATGTACTGTATTTTCTGGTCCAATCACACAAAAGATATCTAAAATCTTGCCACAACTTATTCCCAGGATTTATTCTCCTCCTTCAACAATTAACACAGGAAAAAATCTCTGAAAAACATAATGGTTTTTTAGCATATTCCCATTGTGGTCAAAATACATTAATGTGTTTTATTGAGACACGAATGTTAATAAGCCTGAAGTGAGATGACGTTTTACCCCCATCTCTAGACCATAATCCTTTTCACATTGCTTTTGTTCTTTAATTATGACTATTGTTCCTGTATTCTCTAAGGAATCAAAAATTTTAATATGAAAGAATTTTAAAAACTATTATGGTATAGAGTCGGGGGTAAAACGTCATCTCGCTTCAGGCTTATTCAATAACATTCATGGAAATTGTGCATAAAACATTAGTGATCTTCAAGTTAATAACAACGGCATTTAGAATTTAAAAAACATATATGGTTTYATGACCTCAGAAATATGATTAATGTTTTTTATTATAAAAACTATAAATGGGAAGTGTTCTGTTTAACAAATAGACCTCATTTTTTTCTGTGTCTGTCCTCTTATTGACGATAAATTGTGTCATCACATTGCCAAAGTAGCGTGGATCCATGAGGCATAGCCGAGTGGATCYGCATACTACTTTGACAATGTGATGACAAAATTTATCGTCAATAAGAGGACAGACACAGAAAAAACTGAGGCTATTTGTTTCTTACAATATCAAAAATAATAAAAACTTCTCATTTTTAGTGATCAAAACAACCAACGGAAAGAGTGCGCGCTCGTTGATGTCAGCTTTATCTGTCTATCCTCTTATTGATGATAAAAAATAACCAATCAGCGCGCGAGAAATTTGTAAGTTTTGTAAAATTTTCCATTCAATGTTTTTTGAATGRAAATTACTATAATTACCATTCTAAAAACCATTATGTTTTTTATAATTTTTTTCCTGTGATAAGGAGTAAACAGCTGTGTGGTTAATATTACACATGGTTAATATTCAAGTAGTATTATTACAGCAAGAATAGGGGAATAGTACAAATAAACAAAACGTGTATAGAATAATTTATAAAGATATAAGCTGCAACGCACGTGACCAGGGCTGCGTACCGTCGAAATTCATGGGGAAAAAATATCAAGTTCATACCTCGTTTGAAGCACTATCTTTATTAGACGCCAACTGACTTTGTTTTTTAGCAAATTTCTCTAATTTAGCTTGTCGTTTGGCTTCTTTCTTGAGCTGTGCGGCAGTCTTTGGTACGTTTTCCTCAGCACATTGTTCATTATTCAAACACGAGCCGTTAGACGAGGCTTCAGATACGTTTTCTTTACCATCCATGGAACAAGAATGAATCAATCTAACTGGCAGTCTTTCTATAAGGAAGGCTGATCTTAACCTAGAGGATAATGATGAAATCACTTGAAGATATTTCATGTACTACACACATCTAGTCGTGGTTGACTCAACACGAAGCACCTTGGRAAACCACACAGGGTACCCACACACGAGATTTCTATTTTTTGCACTTGCTACAAAATCGAGACAAATTTTATGACTATTGAGAATGTTTCTTAGAAATATATTTTAGCAATATATGTGTGTGATACGCTGCCGAGTACAAAGTAAAATGTCTATGAAGAAATATTTTTAAATTAAATTTGTGGTCTAGCGCAGACGTTCCTGGGTCCCAGTATTGCATAACAATCCAAGATGGCTGCCAGTCGAAGTGTGTTTCGTCTGTCTTCGTCTTCTTTACGAGGGATTTTATTCCTGAGACAAGTTAATTCTCATGCAGTTATTAAAACAGCTTCGAGACAATTCCATGGTTATGCCAAAACGAAAGTCAATAGTAGTCGATTACTTGGTATTGTTGGTATTTTTGGAGGTGTTGGTGTTGGAACCTTGTTTGCCTTCAAAGAACAACATGCCAGTGAGTTTACAAATAACGTAGAAGACGATAAACAACAACTGCCCAGTAGATCCAAGGTTCCCTCTATCACATTATATCAATATCAAACATGTCCATTCTGCTGTAAAGTTCGCGCTTTCTTGGAGTATTATGGCCTTGAATATTCTATTGTTGAAGTCAATCCTTTAACTAGAAAAGAAATCAAGTTCTCTCATTACAAGAAGGTACCAATCACAGTAGTTAATGGTGTGCAGGTTAGTTCACTTCACTATTATCCTATTACATACTGGTATTTTGCTAAAGAGGAAGCGAGGTAGGTAGGTAGGTAGATGCCTGTCTCCTCTCTTTTTTTCTTCTTTTCTTCTTTCTTTTCTTTTAACAGCTTTATTGGCCTTCAAATTTCTCAACGAACAGAATAATTAACAAACATACTAAAAAAAAAAATACAAGAAAGGCCATATAAAGAAAAACTAAGTCTTTGACTTTGCGGTTATAGTCAAGAGATAACAGATCCAATTAAATAAGTCTTTCTTTGAGAATGTGTGGACCGCGTAGCACTTATGAAATGCATGAAGATATAGAAATATAGATTAGTTATAGTGCTAGAGAACTTATAGTACTATAACTTATCTATATTTCTAAGTCTTTCTTTGTTTAATAAAATAGTCCTATCACACAAAGGAGTCATATCTACTGCTTCTAGAACCTTGGAATAAGATAGCAGTAGATCCATTTCCATCCATGGACTTCCCCCAGCAGTAAATCACGCTGATTTACACATCCATGGTGCTTGATTTACATACCATTCCAAACTGCTGTGGGTCGATCTTTTTGAGGACAGCAGGCTTGACATAGTAGCTGTCAGACAGCAGTCCCTGTCTGTAATCATAAAGGCTGTGTTTCATATGGTTTCTAATTTGCTTTCCTGTCGTATTTGAAGTCGTACATTTCTATTTTTCTATATCTTTGGTGACACAAATCACTAATTTGCCAAGAAAATATATCACAAGCTCTTCTTCATCATTTAGTTTTACAAACCGGAACAACGAAAGAATATTTAAATTCAAAATTTGGCGCTAATCTATTGTCTAAATACTCTAACACTATTGGATAATTTKAAGAAAATTTGTCAAGGTGGCTTTGGTTGGAGTAGTCGCACTGTAAATTTTAGTTCTAAATTACTTATTTAACATGATGTACTTTTGTTGTCAGATCAATGATTCATCAGTTATTACCAGTGTTCTAAGGTCATATCTACTGGGAGAACAAAGTCTAGAGACTCTTCTTACCTACTACCCAGAAATGAAGTCCACTAATGATGATGGCAAGGAGGTTATTGAGTATGCTAACAGACATGCTGTAATGCATGTGACTGGAGTAGATAAGAACAAACAAAAGGAGCTGATGTAAGTATTCAGGGGTTAGAGACTGATGTGAGTGTTTTGTTTACAAATACTGACTGTATAGTGCAGTTTTCGCATGACTGTGAAAAGCTCAGTGTCATAAGCGTGAGGTGCCGTGACTGTGATGCTTTCTAGAATTTTATTGGCTGATTTTTTTCACGCACAAAGTGATTGGTCTGGCATTACCGTGACCTTGGCGTGACCGTGTCCGCACTGTGTTTATGCCGTGTTCCAGGTATTTGATTGGATGGAGAGTAAATTCTCGTGCAATGTGATTGGTCTGGCATATCCTTTGGCGTGTCATGGCCGTGTTCGTGCCATGAATTTTTTGCAGTCGTACGAAAACTGCACTAATAAACAAGTATTATACTGCTCAAGGTGGAGCTGGGTACACTATGAAGAAACTTTGAGTTCATTGTACCGTCAGTGAGAGTGTGTATTTGTATACAAAAAACAAATCTTAAGTCTTAAACCCTTTTAATATTCAATCTGAGTACACTGCGATACTCAACTTTCGCTGTTTTTGACGATGAGAGCCACAAGTTTATTAGCTTTGAGCTATTTCGTGCAACCCTCATTAAATAAAGGCTTCTGTCTGTCTGTCTATCTATCTATCTTAACAAAACAAATATGAGAAAATATATTAATATCAGGAATAAATTAGAAGAAAACCTTTATAAATTAAGAAGCCCAAAACTAGTTATTACATCATAAATACTGAAAGGAAATATATTTACAATTTTTTTCATTCAATATTTGAAGAAAATAATCAAATGAGACAGTCAAATCTGTCTTTGCACTGTCTCTCAAGGGACCATGCTCTCRGGTGTGTTTAGATGACGTAGAAGCCTTGTGTTCCGCTACTCTCTGGTGTAAAAATTTATATTTTTCTTTATTTATATCTTGTATATATGTATCCTATTACTTACTTAAGTGTGTTTGTTTCATCGTGATTTGCAGGGAAGAACGTCAATGGAGGAAGTGGGTTGATAACACATTTGTACATACACTGTCACCTA
Source organism: Actinia tenebrosa (assembly GCF_009602425.1). Next base: position 82,019 of record NW_022261396.1, read on the forward strand.
ATATTTATCGAACAGCTGCTGAAGCTAATCAAGCATTTGAATACTTCTCTACTGTTGGTAACTTTAGCACTGTAGAGAGATATGCCGTAAGATACTGTGGTTCAGTCGTCATGTATGTCTTGGGGAAGCATCTGAAACAAAAGTAAGTCTGTAAATTCCAGGTGAACCAAATGGTTTTACAATTTTACGATGGAAAGCACGGGTGGCCTAGCAGTGAGATTGCTTGCCTCTCACCAATGTGACCCGGGTTTGAGTCCCGCTGAGCTCGGTGTCATGTGAGTAGAGTTGTTTGTTGGTTCTCTCCTGTGCTTCGAGGGTTTTCCAGGTTCTCCGGTTTTCCTCCCTCCGCAAAAACAAACTTCTAAACTCCAATTCAATCTTGGGCTTTCACCCTAGCATGGATCTGAGGGTTCCGTTCGTAATTGTCCCACTCTGTGATTACAGAGAAAACTGATAGATTTTCTTTAACTCTAGTCTTATATAGTAAGCCATATATCCAGTTGGGATGTAAAATGTGTAGTTCCAGAAAATATTCATACCTCCCCCATGGAGGTTTTTTTTTCTAAGACCCTCCCTATCTCTGGAAATTTTTCTCTGGTCCCCCCTCCCCTTGGAAATTTCAAATTCCTCTGTGGGTGGGGTACCATGAATAATTTCCGGAACAACACAATGAAAATTAATATTCAAAGATCTKGTTTTAGAGATTGCATATTTAACATTTTCCCTCCCATGGATGCTTATAACAAATCTTCATGTGAGCTACCCTGGATGTTTATATTAATGTTTTTCATATTATTTCATAATCTCTATTTTCCCTGGTCGTTGGTGGTTACAATCCAAAAAAATTGGTATTTGAAAATGAGCCAGTGTTTAAAATAATAATATGCCACTGGCCTTAGAATCCAGCTCATTTCCCTTTGAGGTTATCATAGGAAAAATCTGATTTGGTTGCTAGTAGAGCTTTGGATTGAGTACCTTGCTAGGAATCTTGTGAAGGAAGGGGTTAAATAACTGGCAGTAGATAGCAAGCCTGTGGTCATTATTCCATATAATAGATTCCATGGAATGTAGATTGTGTAGTTCCAAAAATTATCCATACCCCCCCCCCCCCATGGCAGAATTTTTTTAAGACACTCCCCTACCCCCTGTTCCTTCTCTGACCCCCCTGCTCTTCAGAAATTCCAAATTCCTCTGTGGGTTGTGTATGGATGATTTCTGGAACTACACATTGAAGTTCATTTTTGTGGAGGAATAAAATGAAGAAACCAAACCTTAGATCAGAAGTTACAGGAGAGAATATTGTCAGAAGGGTGATAGGCACTTTAAACATTTAATTCATAAGATTTGATTACATATGCAAATAATTAATGACTGTTACTTGCATATCTAATCATTACCTTGCATTTTGAGATCTGAGCATAAAATAAGTGAAGACTTGGATGTTTTAATATTATTTTTTACCTTAGGTACTACTCAAAACTAAAAATCTAGAAAGACGACTCCTTTTTCAGCTCACAGTTATGTCCTCCACTAAGTGCCTCTCAACATAGCCGCCACAACTAAAGTTGAGAAATTTAATATATAGATTTCTTTTTTTGTTTTGGTGTTTTTGTTTTGGATACTAACTAGATCAAAAGAAAATAACAAAATATAAAGCCATTCAGTTACTCTATGCTCTAATCCTAAAACCAGAAAGAAAATTGCATATGCAAATAAATTTAAAGATTCCCCCTCCTCCACCATTTGGGCTGCTACGCAGGCTAAAGTCATTAATTATTTACATATTTTAAATAATTTCAGTCRAAAAATGAAAAATCGAAATCCAACTCATATTGGCTTGTTTATGCTTCTATTTTATTCAAAATTATGAGAATTTCAAGTAGAAGTTGAATACCATTATTTTCTAAACAACTTTTTATACAATATCCGCTTATTTTACAATGTAAGCAGATAGTTTCTGAGTGAATATATGTATTTCAGACGACAGTCAATGGGAAGGTCAAGATAATTCATGTATAGTGCAACCCTCTTGTCGGTGGGACGTAAAAGGAGCACAGGGAACCCAATCTCACAAAAGTGCAAGTAGGATTCAGTGAAGGGCATCCATGAGTTTACCATGTGCCAGTTTGATTGATCTTCTTGTGATCATATCTGTGATAAATTCTTATTGTTATGCTCTAGGTACAGACTAAAGGATGATGTAAGGCAGTCTCTTTATGAAGAAGCTGAAAAATGGATGAAGGCTGTTGGAAAAAGGAAATTCCTGGGTGGCTCATCGCCTAACTTAGCTGACTTGGTAGGTTTTATTTATTTATTTATTTATTYAATAACTTTACAACCAGATGTTTATATCTAATTGAGGGCATGGTTAACCGGACAAGAGTCCCATGTAAAGACCAGCCTAACAAAAAATACACACTAAAAGAAAAAAGAAAAAACTAAAGCAAAAATAACTATATACTACCAAAACAGGTAGAGTGTGGATTTCACTCGTTGCGAAACACTTGTTTTACTTCACATTCACAATGTCTCGTTCACACATTCCTGAGCCTGGGGCGGTTAATTAGCTTTGAACTTTGAGCCTGCGGTCCGTAACCATCAAATTTGAATCTTAACATCAAAGTTAAACTGCCGCTCTGGGCTCAGGAATGTAAGCATGGGGCTTTATGATGAGTGAAATCCATGCTCTACCTGTTTTGGTAGTGATGTACAAAGCTAAGAACAACAATTAGGATTAAAAGAGTTTTTCTTGGTGTCTCTTTCTAAATTTTCTTGCTTACTTTGATTTTTTTCACACTACGTTCCCCCTGCAAGGGTGGATCCAGGGGGTGAATCGGGTGACTAGTCAACCCCCTTTGGAGTTGAAAAATAATAAGGAAATAGAAGGAAAGACCTAAAAAGGCGCTATGTGATACCTTTCTAGGTAACAGTCACCACCCCCCCCCCCTCTGTTTTTTATTTCTTAAAAAATTTTACTTATCATGAGATTTATCTGGTAAAGTATTGCAGTCTAGTTGGTTTTTTAATTCATTATTTTAATTTCAGCAATAATTTTTAAAATACTCAATAATTCCATTGTTTTAGGCAATGTATGGTGTTCTAAGTGGTCTGGAAGACCTGGACATGTTTAAAGATTTAATGGCAAACACTTCAATTAAACCGTGGTATTACAGGGTTAAAAAAGCGATCACAAATCATGAAGGATCTCAAACCATTGACGAGAATGCTTTAAAAGGGTGAAGTGTATTTGAAAACAATATTTTATAATAAATTTTCGCACATAATTTGGCCAGAACTTGCTGGATAATTAAAAAACTATTGTAATGGCACCCATTACTTTTTGCTTTTCAGAGGGGAAGGGTGACACTGTAGTGGGGTAGACAATACTTTCAGATAAGACCACGCTATATTTTTACAAAAGGTTCTATAAACAGGGCCATTTAGACAGTATTTAAACATGTCCGTCACACTGCATTCAACTTTCATTACTTGAACCAATCAAAAAAAAAGATGGCACTTATTATGTAAAACAGTTCCAACCACAAACAATCTCTTGTCTGATCTAAGTCAGGGCAGTACAACCCTGAAATAACCTGTACTTGTTTGGGGACTTTGAATACGACAAGTGAATCAGAAGAAGACTTAAACACTGCGTAAAAACGTTTGTAATTTTACTATTATAATTCTTTCATCACAGTAACTAAGGACTAACAAAACGTCAGTACATGTTCCAAGGTTTTTTTATCAGCTGTGTTTAAGTTTTCTTTTTCTTCGCCTGAAATAACCTCTGGACTGATGTAAGTCAGGGTATTGCTCAGTGGAATAGCGAGAATACCAAAGCTTGAAGTGTGAGTACAGGCAAGTTGGTGAGACCATTTCCCCATTTCTACAGGTAGCCCAACAAAATAAGAAAATTTAAGATTTTTAGCTAAACTGACAACCCCACACTATGCCTCTGGTATGGCTAACTCCTACATCGATTAGAATTTAGCTTACCCGTTGGGTCTTAAAGTGCACATGAACCCTTCCACAATACTTTCAGTACTGATTCTACATGAAGTAAATAGTCGAATGGTAAAATATTTATTGATTTGAGTGATGCGTCTCTAGTTATGAAGGTTTATACTTCTAATGTTCTACTAGTGTGACGTCTATCAAGGCTTAATTAAATATGCAAAATTTAACTGGTCCATAGATACAGTATTTAAAAAGCATCATTATTTTACTCATGGCTTACATGAAAGCTCTTTTTAAATTTGTATTTTCAAAATGGCCAGCATTTAGAATTATTAGTTGTCACCTTCATTAACATGTATGGATAACTGCTCTTCACATAGCTCACTGAACTTGCTTGTTTGCATGCTTGCTTGCTTGTTTATATTGCTTGCATATTATTTAAGGGCTTTAAAACTACAACGTTTGAATATTTTGGAATTGCAGAACTCGTTAATATATGACAGTTGATACAAGAAAACTATTCTTAAAAGCATTTTTCATAACTGCTTAACGACAACGTAGTCCCTATAATCACAACACTCCAAAAAATCCTTATTTCGCGACGGTAATCATGGACGTATTACCATTTCTAAAGATTCTAAAGTATTGTTAATTAGTAGCCTGCGTGCAGCCGGACTTTTCTCTCGTATAGTCTCGGACTTAACAGTTAGTTCGTTCGGCTGCACGCAGGCTGGCAGGGGCGTACCCAGGTTTTTTCAGAGGACGGCCATATTCCGGCCCCCATCTTGTTTCACCCCCGAAACGTGTATACGCTTTATTTTTACGAAAAGAAAAGAACCGCCATTACGTTTTACTTTTAGATTCAAAAACAAATTTGAAATACCGTATGCATGGTAAAAGGTGGCCATTTTGTTGCCACGAAGGGGAGGCCCTGGCCCCATTGCCTCTCCCCTGTCTTCGCCCTGGTTAATACCTTGGCAATTATTATCAATAACCTCAATGGACTAAGACTTAGATCACAAATAATGTGTGTGGCAAACAACACAGACGATATATTTAGTGGTTGTTAGAGCTAATGATTAAAGTGAGAGCACTCGAACGTTATCAAAATATATTTTATTTTCAAGCAATTGGCTCAATAGATGATTTACATTATACATTTTTTAAATAGTGGCAAACAACTGAAAGTGTTTATGATTCGAGTGTCCTTACTGTAATTAATCAATTTGAAGGAGATATGAGCATAAATTGTAATTTATTATAAATTGATATTGCTGTAAATATAAAACTGATTTTGAATGTCAAATATAGGGTCTGCTGGGATTCATATATTGTCTTTGACATTCAAGAGAGGAGCCTGGTGGGAAACAAAACATTGTTGCACRTCAATTTTTTTTCATTCCATTATTTTTGAGTACCACGGCATGCCTCGTTAAAGCGTTATAGGCCCACACGCATGTACCAGAGGTATGTGCAACGAGTTTCGTTAAAATACGTATGAATTCATTTGATGAAATGACTACATGAAATAGTTCGTAAGTCACAACTATACACAAACTGAATCGACGATAATGCTGCAGGTTCTTTTGTCACGTGGTATGCGATGTAATAAATAATCACAAAAATCGCATGTCGAGAGCTTTGTGTTTTCAGGCCATCGGTCATGGAAACTATTCTTGGTGAGCAATTTAGAATTYATTCAAGCTTCATAAAGACTGCCATGCTGTATATATTTGATGTTTCCCGAGATTCTCATCGGCCTTGTCATGATAATCTTCCAGATTAACTATTGATYGATGAATTAATGAAATAATTTAATTTTGTCACGCAAATATACTCGTTTTGAACATAAGACGACCGGAATCTGGCATCATTTTAGCTGATGTCAATCAAGACGTTTCCATGGCAATCYGTAAGCACATCCCTTAACCATTTAACACTCCTAAAATATCTCACAACCCATGTAAACTTACCAAGAAACTGGTAACGTGGACAATGAAGTGTCGTTTTTCAATAAGTACTAACGAAATGGAGAGTCTGAATGAACTTATAAAGAAAATTGAATTAAAGTTTTATATTTCAAGTAAATTCATTTATTCTTGTGGGATATTGGTTTAAACCAGAAAGCAGCTGTTAGAAAATGAATATTTACATATTGAAAGTAAAAACAGACAGACTTTCACTTGGGTGAGACGTACGGCGGCGGCTAAGGAGAAGCTAGAGGAAAAAGGTAAGGCTTTCTATCGAATTTTAAATGATTCTATAACACCTTAAAACTCGATAAATAATGATATATTATTATAGATTTATATTAACGTATAAGGGCGACTAGTCTGATCGAAAATTCCTCTCAAGGAAACGTATAGTTGAGCGTTCATTTCGAAGTCTGTATCTTGAACAGTATGATTTTGAATATCTTCTATTGCATTCAATTCCTTTTTCGCTTTTTGTTCATGTTCTTTGGATAATAAATAAAATGTATGTACAGTTTGGCTTTTGAGGGCCTAAGGAAGCTCATCTTTAGCCAGCCGACAGGCTTCGACAGGCCTTCGCATTTTTTTGTCACGTTCTATTTAGGTTTTATAGGTGTGTATCAGGCGATGAGATCAACAGAACAGTATTTAAATAAAAGCTTTTCTTATGCTTTTTATAATGCATTTTATTATAAATGGTATTTTTATTCCAATATTTGAGTTATTCATTATTTTAAATGCCACCAAACTTCTATAAAATACAATGACAACATCTATCCTTTATTTGGCCTTTGAACCACGACAAATATATACTTCTTTATATACTGAGGTGAATGAGACGACGTGACTTGGGTATTGATTTAGTGAGTTTTCATTTAAATATTTGATCTCGAACACTTTGGAAAAGTGAAAATGAAATTCATGAAATACTAGTTAATAAATGACATCGATGTTTGAACGCTTCTTCATAGAGTGCACGCACTAAATCCGTGAACATTAAATAGTACTAATTAGTACTATTTCATACAGAATCCTTTGTTTTCTATCGTTTATTTATCACTATTTAGTACTAAAAGTTAGTATTTGTGCGTGCACTATATCGTATTTCTATTATGACCGTGTCACATGTCTTTTTTCCCAGATAACTGCACTATGACAAGCTTCCGTGACATAATTCTGTGGCGTGACATCAAAGTCACGACCATAGTTTTCGTTAGTGGTTTTATCTTCCTGGTATGTTTGACTCAGTTCAGTCTCCTTACTGTGTTATCGACTTCATCAATGGTCATCCTTGTTCCCATGCTGGTACTCAGGCTACTCTTTACTGCACGGTCAGCATTTTGGAAGACAGAGTTTAAGCACCCTTTCCAGTAAGTGACGYAGTTGTAACAATAACGGTTTTCGCCCGGAGGGGTACTCTTGCCCGTTTAGGGTAGGGACGTGCCGCTGAGCCCAACCCTGACCCTGTTCCAGAGTAAAATCGCGGAAATTCGTACCCTGTTCAAGAGCATGATCGCTGATAACCATACTCTGTTCCGGTATTGCGAAAATAGATACCCTGTTCCAGAGAGGAGAGAGCGTGATTTCATATACCCTGATCCAGAGCGAGCGCGATTTTATATACCCTGTTCCAGAGTAGAATCGCTGAAAACCATACCCTGTTTGGCGGCACGTACCTGTATAGCGAATAAAGGGGAGTGCCCCCCCCCCCTCCGGGGGGGGTTTTCGTCTTTAGTTGCAAGGCAGCGAAGAGAAACCTTTTTTGCTGTGTGGTGATCATTTAACGATTGCAGTGAATTTTAATGCCACGTGACCTAAAACTATAATACGCCACATTTCAGACTTAATTGAATGGTACTTCAAGTATAGTACAAAAACGTTTATCACCAAATACTCTCATTGGTAGGAATAAAATAATGTACAATACGACGTTTCTACCTTTTAGTAATAATAGAATTTTTGTAGATGCTAGTCATTTTACTTCTCCATATTGAATCTACAGCACTAAATCAACTGGCTTTTGAGRTGTTATGCAAATTTGAAGATCTAATTCTGAAGAGCCTTGATATCGTGCTAGAGTTTCAATTAGATTAAAGGATATGTTTTGCTTTTGATTACAGCTCCTACCTGGACAAGGATATTAACGTTTCCAAGGATAACGTAAGCCTAACATTACTAGTATATCATTCGCCATTTTCACATTTACCATAATG
>NW_022261396.1:96980-113572 GCF_009602425.1 Actinia tenebrosa
TTATTTGAAGAATAAACCCATATCCCTGGATCATTTTTTTTTTTTTTTTTTTTTTTTTTTTTTTGCATAAGAAAAGACGGACTGTTGTTTTGTTCTCCCGAACGATTCCTCTAGGAATTCAATGCATGGGGAGTTTTGTTGGGTCCAGAAGTCATAATGATGCGGATGCGAAGAGAATAGGGTAGGTATGTATGACCCTGGGATTTTTTCTGAATTCTGCTATTGGGAATGGAATGTGGACATAAAAAGTGGGATTTGGAAAAAAATGGCCTGGAAAATAAGATTGGTTACCCCCCTTCAGGACCCGTCGTGCGTTTGTCGATGTGTGCCGCTTGATAAATAAAGATGAATAAAGTTTGAAAAAAAACCTTTGTCTCCCTGATATTCACTTCGCCTTTGGCGAATAATTAGCCTGCGTGCAGTCTGCGGACTTTTCTTAACAGTTATTTAGTTCGGCAGAACGCAGGCTAGCGAATGATTAGTATGAATGACTGTTAAACGTGCACGCGAATATAAATCTCTAGCAAAAAGCATGATTGAACTCTTACGACTTGTACTTTTTCAGCTCTAGAATTCATCTGAAATTTTTTACTACGTCGGCATTCTCTATATGGAAATGTACGAAGTATATTCGCGCCAAGTAGGTGTCCTGAGAAAATTCCTTTTGTAGTTTTGTTTGTTTTATCTTTTGAGTCTTTTTCGTGCGAAGCTTAGTTCCCGCCATTTTTAATCAGCTTTCTCAGATTTGAGTTATACAAATTATAGGGGTCACTTTTTGCATAAGGTCCATAGTCGGCCCCGGTATTGTTTTCATTAGAAACCAGAGTTTTCTCAGGCCACATTACATGAGCCTTTGACTCCGTCCCTTCCGCAGTTTGTTTTATTATTGATCAAAGCTGAAATAAAAGCTGGCCAGTTTGAAAACCAAAGTCTAAAAAGCAACAACAACCAACACTACTTTATTTCATTCCACTTCTCTCTATCCTCTCATCAACTGTTTTTCTTTTCCCCTGATCTACTCTTCACTTCTCCCTAATATACTTTTTAGTTCTTAGGTGGCTTGCTATGCATTTTTCTTCAGATCTCAGTATAACGCACTCTGTACATGTAAAATGCTCGGCTTTCCTTTCCAGAGTCCATTTTGTCTTACGAGACGCAAAAGAAAAAATATTGTGTTAAAAAAATAGCGTTAATTTGAGACCTACTTAAAACTGACGACTAGACAACGACAGTTCAAGATAACTCTGGTTGCCAGCTTTGGATTGTCTAAATCAAAAAGCAATCTCCAGCTAAGGCCGAACTTTTACCTAATAAAATCAAATCTTGCTATGTTCCTTGGTGTGAGATTCGTTAGTATGTCGTGAAAAAGGGACACAGTAGAAAGGAAAGCATTGTTAAAAAACTCGTAATAAGATAGGGTGTATTGTAGACTATTATATCAACAATGCCATAAAAAGAAGCCCAAGTCACGTGAAAGGGTTCCCGCGCAATTCTCTCTGCGCACACACTTTCTCCATGTTTACTTTCAGTTTTCTTTATCCAATTTTAGTCTGGTTTTCGCTTCAATTCAACCCAATGTAAAAGTGGAACTGCGTCTGTGAATGAGTGGTGAGTACAATTTTGGATTTTATGGCTTCGTTTTAGTAAAAAAAACGAAATTTCTGGGCGTTTTAGATCGTTTTTCAAATCTGTATTTGAAATCAGAGAAATTAATTATTGTCATAATGTACTTTGTGAGCGCCGAGTTTACGCGCTAACATGACCCTTTTATTGTTAGGGTTTCCCATCCATACCACAAAATAAAAGCCTTTGATCGAAGATATTGAATTCTTGACTCAAAAGCAATGTAAAGATGATTTAATTTCGAGGAAGTTTAGGTTTTGAATCACACGTGTATTGAATCTCAGCTGCCGTACCTTTTCTGTACTTTCAGTCGAGTTGAAGGCTGCATCAACTAAACTCGATCAAAACTGAATTTGAATTGCAAATATTTCCATTGTATATTTATGTTTTCAAGCGAAGAATACCTCATTGAATGAAACCTTCTGTTTTCTCAAACACATCTTATACAACACGAGAATGATTTTTGTTTGAACCAAGGAAATAATTGACCAGCGAAGCGTCGAACCATCGAGACGACTTTAATAATGTTCAAAACATTTCGCTTCGTTCGCTATTTAGACTTCAATATTTTCTATAATTTATGAAAATACAATTCATAAACTAAATAAAAGAGCTTCTTCAAGTAAAGATTCATTTTAAAAAACCATTACCAGAATGTAGTATTGTAAATTGGATTTGATATTCTAGGCGAAAGATTAGAGTTTGTAATTCATAAATTTAATAAGAATGTTGCCATATTTTAAAATTTAATTGCCAAGTATTATACTAAAATTATGACAAAAATTTGCTCAGTGCTCGATTTTTGCTGGAATTTTTTTTGATAACGACTCAATTTATCTTTTATTTTATAGTAACTCTCTTAAATAATTTTTATTATAGATCGTGGTAAGGTTGTTTTTGATTAATTGTTATCGAAATACTATACCAATACAATCCAAGTCAACACAAATTTGAGGCTTGTGTCCATCTTTTATGTCAAACAAAAAGATAAAAATGGTGTGCACAAGTTTGTTTCTAATTAACGATGCGAGACGAATAAGGGAAGGATTAACTTTATTTTTAATAAAAATGTCACGACTTGGTTGCTATAAACAGTGATCTTTGTATACATTTTGGGTCTTATAGTGTTGTAATCATTTAATGGTGTAGCATGTGTGAGTTTTTAAATTAATTTCAAGTGAGGACTTATGCTACTGTAATATAATGGATAATCTTGTCTTTCGCCGGTCTATGGCACCCTCAGCTACTAAATCTATTATTTTACAGTAGCGTAAGGCCTCACTTTGAATCGATGAAAACTCTAATAGTGTTGTTATTGATTGATGTTCTTGCACAGGCTTGGATTCTGATTTTTAACGAAAGAGGTTAGGACAAAAATGGAAGGCAATAAACAAATGGTTGAAGATAACAATGATTCTCTAGATAAACCAGAAGGCAAAAATAACAGTGTTCTACCAAACTCTACTGACAAAAATGAAAATGTCCTAGAAAATAAACTAGTTATTGAGTCGTTTAAAGAAGCACCTTCTGTGGATGATAGTTGCTTACTGGTAGATAGTCAGCAAGCTTCACAAGCAACATGTGTAGTTGTAAGTACCAATGGAAATGTAGGTACTATAGATACCACATCAATCCAGGCTGCTGGTGAAAACAGAGCTGTCAAAGAACAACAACAAGAACACCAAACAAGCAAAATGACAGTCAGTGACTATCTTCAAACTGCAATAACCCCACATGATTTGAAAACCCCTATCCAAAATGCTGTAGGTGTACAAGAGGAAAAAGAGACCTCCCAAGATAACAGAGATGCCAACCAATATCCAGAGGTTTCAAAGATTCAGTTACTACAGCAAACAGTTCAACAGCAATTGGTTCAACAACAGCACATTTCATTGCCATATGTTCAGACCCAGCAAGGTATCACTACATACATACCTGTTGATGGCTCACAAGGTATTATACCAGGTGTTATACCATACCCTGGACCTCTAGTTGTTGTTGGAAACCCTGGGTCTTTGCAAGCTTACAAGACAGTCCTACCACAGGGAACCCAGCTGATTACATCTTCCAAACCTGGTGCTACAAGAATTATTCCAGCGACTGCCAGGCCTACGCAGGTAGTTGATGTTTCTAACTGGCATGGAATGTCTACTACAGATTCCCTAACTATCAAAACACAAAGCTTTTCGCAAGCAACAGCTTCAAGTCAAGAACCCTCTGGAGTTGTGAATATTTTTGTTCAGAGTAACCATGGTAACATGCAAGAAACAACACCAAACAACCCAGCAGGTGGACAAGAAAATATGATTAATGCAGCACTGGTCAGCTCTAGTTTTGCTGGTGAGGAAATGGACCTACCGATAGGTAAAACAACACCTGATGAGCTATCAGATTTTGCCCGACAATTTCGTCAGCGTCGAGTTGCATTGGGCTTTACACAGGCAGATGTTGGTATTGCACTGGGAGATATCTCAAATAATAACCTCAGTCAGACTACAATATGTAGATTTGAAGCTTTACAACTAAGCATGAAGAATATGTTAAAGCTAAAACCTTTACTTGAAAAATGGCTTAGGAAAATTGAATGTAAGGACAATGACAAACCTGTAGATTCAAGTAGTATTGGATCTATACCAAATCAAAATGGTTCTTACAAAAAACGTAAACGAAGGACCATTATTGAAAAAACTGTCAAAAGTGTGTTGGAGAATCACTTTGATCAACATCCTCGGCCCTCGTCAAGTGATATAATTTCACTTGCTGAAAGCCTTGAACTTGAAAAGGAGGTTGTGAGGGTATGGTTTTGTAACAGACGACAAAAGGAGCGCAGAGTAAGCTCCTCTTCAGTAGTATCAAATGAAGACACTGGAAATAACAACCATTTAGTAGATACCAGCAATGAACAGTCATAGTAAATCCTAACTTTTGGGATATATTGATATTATTCAGGAAATAGAGGTATTATTTAGTTGTATACATGGCCGGGGTGGGGGGGACTCTCTTTAAAAGTGGGTAGGGGGGCTCAACAAACCTTTTAGGTTCGAAAGTGAGACCTCGCATACCTTTTAGGGTCTCCGGTGGACTTCTGGCTGACTCCGTACCTTTTAGGGTCAGATTTGTTCATTTTGAAAAATATCAAACATCATACAAGAATATAATGGTTGGAAAATTTGTCATTTTAAATGTGGTCATACCTTTTAGGGTCATTTTCAAAACCATCCATCGAGCCCCCCTACCCACTTTTCAAGGGAGTCCCCACCTGGGTATACATGTGTTCATAGTAATGTGTGCAAGTGTGTCAGTGGTAACTTTGCATTTTGAAAAAAATCTGTGCATTAGGTTGTAGTTGTATGTGGCATTATGTGCACATTTTTAGAGACATTTTTAGCTAAAATAATATATATATTGCTTAATTTATCAGAATATATTTGTGTTTTGTTTTAAGAAAGATATTAATGGCTTGTGGGAGGGTAAATTTAAATATTAACAATAAAGTAAGGATTATGTGAGCTTCAAGAAGTCAGTCCACAAGCCTATGAAATAAAATCAAGATGGTTAGTTCTTATTCACCACAAAACTACCAAGAACTATATACAGGCAGAAAATATCTCATAAAGGACAAAGCAGTAGATTCAGGGCCATGAGACTTTTTATTTCATTAAAGTGTATATCAATGAAAAAATTTTATTTTCAAAATCACTTATATGTGAACAGTGTAGTAGCATGGTTGAAGTATTTTTGTATGTGGACCTCTCTTTACAGAGATATGAACATTTGAAATATCAATATGCAAATGAGATGACGTAAATTCAAGAATGGGTTACATTTTGCAGTCTAATTTACGGCAACGGTGCTGAAGTGAAATAACCTAAAAGGGTACAAAGCCATATATTTCAGTTATAAGGACGATTTGCAAATGATTTTACGTCATCTCATTTGCATATTGATTTTTCAAATGTTTATATCTCCTAAATGAAAATGTTACATACAAAAATACTGCAGCCATACTACTACACTATTCACATATAAATGATTTTGAAAGAAAAGAAAAATCCTTGATATACACTTTAAGCAGTTGTTGTCAAAGTAGAATGTCTTCCTTTTGTTTCATGGGTTACTAAACTGTGCTATATAGATTTGCAGGAAACAAGAATTATCTATAATTTTGTATTCATATCTAGATTTGGGTTTCTTTATAGTTCTTATCTTGTTTACTATTTTCTTGTTTGAGGTTGAACGATTTGTTTGGTGGCTTAGTACAATTTGTAAAGCTGCTTGATGCCTCACTTGAACTAAATAAAATGTACTATATGTAAACGAATTTCTTGTGATGGTATTGTGACTTTAATGTCACAATTATCAAGGTCTTACTTTTAATTTAATAGCTTTTTCCCATGAGGGCAGGGACACCACAACAGCTTTTGGTCAGCTTCGGCGATTATCAGGGAGATTTGAAACTCTAATCTGGAGACCGGGAGATACGGTCCAAAATCTGGAGACTCCCGGTTTATCCTGGAGAGTTGACAGCCCTGCTTTACATCCTCAGTGGTTGTTTTTCCCTCCCTGGTCATCTGAGCAACTTAAAAGTCTAACCGTTCACAGATGTGATTACGAAGGCAGCACTTTCTCCTCAGTTATTTTAGAACCCCCCCCCCCCCCCCCCCCCCCCCCCCCCCCCCCCGCTCGGCTCAAAACCACAACCTCCTGCAACTGAGCCAACTGGGNAACCCCCCCCCCCCCCCGAGTGTCTGTCCAGCCACCAAGCTAGGCTTAAAACCACAACCTCCTGCAACTGAGCCAACTGGGTGCTCAACCAGGCCAACCTTTAGCAGCTATTGTCCCAGTAAATCCAATACATTTTCTTCCAGCTTGATCTACACGAAAAATTGCAGTACTTGATGTTGAAAAACTTTCCATACCCACCATGTAGTTATAGAGGAAATTTGAAAAAAGGTTCCCCAACCCCTCTGGAATTTCCATATTCTTTAATTGACCTATAACGTTATGACGTCACAGCTTGTTTACATGGGCAAGAATGATAGGAATTTAGGCAAAATTTTCTTTCGTTTGGGATATTTAGTACAACATTTATCTGCCATCACCTTTCCCTGTCTAATTAACCATTTTTTATTGTGATTTAATTCGTTTTGCTGCTATTTTGCCCCCATGGCGACCATGATCCTTAGCCGTTAAAACAATAGATTGTTTTGATGTGATGTCATAGTGTTATAGGGCAATACAAACCATATAATTTTGTATATTAGAGAGTTTTAGATTTATGTTCACGGCAAACGTGAAACGTCAGTTGACCAGTAAAAAATTCTTTTGAATTACTGAAAAAGAATCGCAAAAAAGTCCAAGTAGTATAAAAACAAAAGGGTATTTGCGCTTGGTGAGAAGGTTTGTAAAAGGTAAAAAGTAAAATACAGGAAAACTATGAAAACGTGGTCCCTTCGCCGTTTGCAGGGAGAAAAGTCAATCTAAAACTCTCTATTGTCTGACCCCCACCCCCAACCCCTGGGAATATCTGATTTCCTCCATGGTGGTGCATGGATATTTTCTGGAACCACACATTGTCAGACTAGACTTTGACATAAATTGATATTGTTGCTATGGTAATAAGTAGCTTAAAAACTATTGACAAGTAAGTATCTACCAATATCTATGACAAGATCAGCATTGAGCAAGTCATTTTGTAAATATTACAAGTGCATTTATTAACCTGTGAAACAAAGTATCTGTATGACAGTCAGATTAACACAGATTTTCCTTGGACTATGAAACAGTTTCTAGTAGTAATAGTATAGCATTCTGCACTATATATTGATATGAATGAGGGTAAGGGGGTATTTCTTCTCTCACCAGGAACAAGGCCAAGGTAAACCAGAGTGGGATATGTAGCATTAAGTTMTGCTTTCTGCTCCGACTGTACTCTTTACATCAATTTGTACAAAGTGGAACAGAGGGGCCACTTCATTTACATATATACAAATTCCTAGCATATTAAAATGACTTTGAATAGAGGGAAGGCATCTAAGGCCTAGGGCAAACGTCGAACTTTCCGTGCACCGAACTCATTAAAAACAATGGATATCAGGTGATAATGAGGCAGCATGCTTAGATGTAATTAAGTTCAGTGCATGGAAAGTTTGAAGTTTGCCCTAACCCGTGAAATAAAAAATGTTAGATGTAAAATGTGGATGTGAGGCTCACATGAAAATTATACAAAAGAAATCACTTTTTCTAAATAGAAATTGAAACATAAACACATTTTACTAAGTATCTCAATTCTGATTGGTCGAGAGCCCTCAGCCAATCCCTGATATCATGTCAATTCAACAGGAAAACCTACAGATAATACATTTATCATGTCAAGTTCATTCAAGGTCACGCTGTGGTAGCTTTGTTTTTATTCATTATTTGTATTTATTTCCGGAATTATGTACTAAAACAGTTATTTAAGGAATCCTTAATTTTCATATATTTTATGAAGAATTCTGGAAACATTTCTGAATTAAGAATTTTGCATTTTTCACATGACATCATGGCGTTCATAATTCTTGTCTCTACAATTAGAGTTCATAATTTTTTTTCAGCCTTCGGCTTCAGCAGATAACACAGCCTCGGTCTTGATAATTTACGATATTATGCTCAACCTCATCCAATAATTGCTTATTATATACATACCAGGAGCTACTCACTAAAATTCTGTTTTTAATATATTTTTGTTTGTTCACTGTTCCCGAGTATAATCACAAATGTGCGTATCACTTTTTCACATGTAAAAAACAAAAAATGATACACATACAGCTTTTCTCCACGWCAGAATAACGATATGCCCAATCAGAAGCCAGCAGCATTTTGTTGTTTTGTGAAAGACTTTCAGCTAACGTATAGTTCGAGTTTAAAACAAATGAAACTTATTTTAAATGACAAAAGCAAAGATGAAATACAACTAGCAAAGCAAAGGAAAAGTTCCTAAAATACTAAAAGGAAATTAATAACAAGGCTGTTGTTCTTTGAAGGTGAGTTTACTGAAGAAAACTTCCGGGTACTTTCTCAATCCTTTCCTGTGTAGACTAAACCTAATTCTGTGCCAGATAAAGCCTAGAAGTTGAAAAGCTCATAATTTCATAATAATTTCATTCAAATTATTTGAATGTTGCAACATTATTCAGATAAGTTTTTTTGTTAGAGTGAAGGGATTTAACCCATGAAATAAAAATTACCTTTGAATGGTTTTTAGTTCTAATTTCTAAACTGAAATGCTGTTCTTGATGAGGACTAGTTATGGAACTAGTTTGGACTGTGTCAGTGTTTTTTAGTTGAATCAAAATATGTGTCGTAGTAGATAATTTTATCACAGTAGGTACGAAAGATAGTACACTGATGTTTCAGACGTTAGTCATTCGTTGGAGTCAATGATTGATTGGCCATATGAATGACTGACTCCAACGAAGGACTAACGTCCGAAACGTCAGTCTACTATCTTTCGTACCTACTGTGATAAAATTATCTACTACGACACACTTGAAATACTGTTTTAAACAGAAAACACCATGGAAATTGCTTTAACCACTTGTCGTTTAGTATCATAAACCTCACTTACTCAGAGAGACACTAGTTCATTTTATGATTCCATTTCCATGAAGTAATCTCACACTTTCCATGAAGTAATCTCTATTTTATCACATTAACGTGACAAAATATTTGATACATAAGGAAAAGCAGTTTGCTAGCTATCAAACTTTTTACATTGATAATACATGTAGCAAAACAACAAGGTTTCAAAAAGATTTCCCTGAACTGATGAACTGATTTTTTTGAAGCTAAACATTTTTGCATGCTTGTTATCAGGCTGGACACATTTCTTTGTAAATATTCCACAAAAAATACTTAGTTTCAAAAACTCAGTCATTAGCTTTAGGACAATCTTGTCAAAACTTTACAATATCAATGTGACAAATTTGATAAAAAAACTATTTTTCCTGATAAATCAAATGTGCTAGTTTTATAAAGGTTGTGGCAATGAATAGTAATGGTCCCCCAAGGTATACAAGAAACAACACATGATTCAGATATGCTTGGCTTTATTATTAGAACAATTAATTTTAGCCTCCCTTCTTCTTGGCCACACCTACAGTGCGTCCTTTACGGCCTGTTGTCTTGGTATGTTGACCACGCACTCTTAGACTATAAACAATGACAACAAAATCTGTGTTATTCCAATTGTCTCCACTAATAATGTTTGGGAATATGATTATTTTCATAAATTAACAGTCTGAATAACCAACTTTTGATATTCTGTTGAGTAGTCAAGCATAAAACATTTCAAGTTCAAAGCCTTGACTTGTTAGAGCTTGTTATCATATTCATTCAAACATTTTGCACATCGTATAGTGAATGAGGAAGTCCACGCCTTGATGCTTAAAAAAATTATTACGTGTTTAGGATTGATAAAACATGTACCATTTTATATATACCCTAAACAGTGCAAGAAATAATGGTAATTGAACTGATGGAGTGTAACTTGGTCTGAAGTCATGAGTGATGATTTTGTTTTGAAATGAGCACTGCAGGGAGCCAATCATATTGTGGGATTTGCTAGTTATTTTCAAAATGAATTACCAGTAATAAAACAAATTTTTGAATGAAAGCAAAATAAAACAAAAGTTTGAATTTATTTTTTTTGTAATCCAAGATATGGTGGTATGTAAAGGCTAATTCATAGAAAGACTGCACGACACAAGCAACAGTTTCTAAGTTTGCTTACCCCCAGTAATGTCTCAAGCCACGATGAGCTCTGATCTTCTTTAGTCTCTCAAGATCTTCACGAAGCTTRTTATCAAGGGAGTTTGACAGTAACTAAGAAAAGATAAAAAACAATGTGGATACTTCTAAAAAAATCAATTTAAGCCAATCACAATTAAGAACAAAAACAAAGCATTCCAGCTTCAACCTGACGGCCCAACTTATCAAAACAGGTTGACTGATAAGCCATCTTAAAATTGAGAGTTGCACCACCGTCTATCAATTATGTACATCACTTTATGCATTTAGATCAACGCAAAAATCAACCAGAGGAGGGGGGTCTATTGCCACAGGTATAAGTAGTCTCATGAGTTAACGACAAATCTTTGACAGTATTAGAATACCAAAGTGATGATGTCCCAAAGTTATCTTTTTTGGTGACAATAGGACATGCATGTGCAAATACGAAATAGAAGGGAATTTCTGAGCAATTGAGCAATCAAACCACTTTTTGGTGAACTGGTGGATAATAGTTGCACTTTTCAGAGATTGGGCTCCCTGTGTCCTCATGCTTGTTGACATTCGAAGGATTCAAAGTATTTCGCTCAATTTCATATTTTAAATACTCAATTTAGCTGGTAAGATGATTAGTCATCTTTTAAGTTTCCTTTTAACGCCTACTTCGTTTAGTTCTTTGTTATTTTGCTGAGTTTGGAAGCAAATTCTGTGATGAAGTAATTGTCTGGAGTTACTTCAATTACAAAAGACAATTTTGACAGACTTCTATTTGCTAAGTCTTCTGAAAAACAAGTTCTGGATTTTTTAAAAAATCACTTTTCACTATGTTGTCAAGTGATTATGAAAAGGCGGAGCTAGCAGATCATGTGACAGAAATTTATGTCTATTTTATGTCTATACTTATGTCTATATTATTAGATTTATGTCATTGACTGCTGTAATTCAGGACAGCCGAACTAGAATATTAATTTAAAATGGGAATCATAAACAAGGATTTTGAAGCAAGATGTTAAAGACTTCTAGGCCAGGATTTCTAGGAATCTTCAAACTTCAAGGGCAATAGATTATTTTGGTAACTATTCATGCTTTTATTCAGAATTTCAAAGCAGTATTTTCTGTAATCAAAGATTAGCTCTAAGAGATAAACTAGTTGTGTTATAAAGAACTACGCCCCTGATCAATGGCTTTGACTTTTAAGTTATTTTGCAAGCTGACCAGATTCTGATCACTTGATGCTATTTTTTAAAGATGAGAATATGACCGAGGTCGGAAATTAATTTTTCCGAATTTATTTCCAAGGGTCTTTTGCCCGGAATAACCTCGTTCTCCAGCACTATAACTTATCTATAATTCTATATCTGCTATTTTTAAAAGGTATTTTTGCTCTGAAAGCTACTACAAATGAATACCAGGTACATATAAGTTTATTTGAGTTTTGATTTTGTTATTAAGACTAATGAAATGATGAAAATAAATTCCTAAAATGCGCGAATTTTTAACCTCTGCTTGAGATCAATTGTATTTCAACTTCTAGCTCACTGGTAAATGAAATTTTTTTCTTTTAGAAAATGTCTATTAATTTCAAACCATAGATTAACCAAGGGAACTATGAAGAATCAAGCAATTCTGAGAGAAATCCTGAGCAAAGATTAGCCTGTATTTGTGTCTTAAATGAAGCATTTTGATTTTAAAGGCTATAAAATGTCTGTGTGAATGTACACATTTATTGAGGCTAATGTCGCAACAATCTAATTATGTATGCCAAAATCTGGAGCGCAACTGGGATTGGAGTTTGGAATTCCAGATTCAGTTATTCGATGACTTTGATCGGTGTGGTATAAAATCTCTGCCTTAAATGTAAGATACAAGGCTCGAAACCATATTTATATTAGGGATTGGAATGTTGTTGATATTATTACAAAGGCCTCCGCCACAACAGACCAACACTCTTACCAACTGAGCTACGTCTATACTAGACTTTCAATAAGTTAAAAGTTCATTTTTGAAATAACTTCATACAATCGTATGGTAAACAAGTTTAGTTAAATTTGTCAGCTGAGTTTTACTGCTTACATTACTTGATTTAATAATGCTTTTCTTTTAGTTCCTTTTGAAGACTCATAGGTTGAAATATCCATGGCAAAAGGCACTTTTCAGGAACATTAAAAAAGCCTGATTCATTACAGGGAAACTACAAGCAAAGCAAATGTCTTTGCAAAATCTTCAATTGGCTTTCGTTCAAAAAAGCAAGTCATTTCAGGTTATCCTAAAAAACTCAACAAAATCTCGAAAGACTAAATGAAGTGGAAATTGAAAGGAAAAGATAAGGACAATCATGTTACAAGTTAGATTGAGCAAATAAATCAAGCGAACTAGTGAACTACTTTAAATCCTTGGGATATCAAGAAGCATAAGAAAAGCACAGGCAACCCAATCTCTGGAAAGTGCAACTAGTATCCCTGAGTTTGGTTACAGATATGTAGGCAATGTTTTCAAATATGAACATTTCAAAACTGAATTGCAAAATCTGGAATTTGTATAGGATATTGCACAATCTCAGTACAATTTGGTATTTATAGGTACAAGTGATATTTTGAAAGTTTACAAAATTGGACGAGCCTTTTGCCAAGTCCTATTACAGAACTTTCAAAACATCACAAGGATCTTTAGATTCTATATTGTACGAGATTACACTCAACAAAATTGATCAACTTTAGACCTTATTCGTGGTGTGACAATGTTTTCCAAATTCAGAGTGACAAACCTCTGGGGGAATGAAGAGCTATTGTTTTGAAACTCGTCGGGATATCATGGTTATTCCTTTCGTATCCTTTGGGATACTCATGAATTTTTCAAAGAGTGAAAACTAAGGAAAATGAATCCCCTAGAGGTTTGTCACGCTGAATTGGGAAAACATTGTCACACTACCAATAAGGTCTATTGGGACTCTACATAGTACAATTTGGCGTTTAATTGTATTTCTCTTGTCCAATCAGAATCTTGTAATTTTGTGAAGGGTATTATAAGATGACATTACACTTTATTACTAACAAGCTTTCACCTCTTACCTGAGAGAACTTTCCATCCTTGTGATCCTTTCTTCTGTTGAGGAACCAATCAGGAATCTTGTACTGACGAGGATTTTGCATAATGGTGACAACTCTCTCCACCTCATCCTCAGTCAGCTCACCAGCACGTTTGTTCATATCTATATCTGCCTTCTTGCAAACAAGATTGGCATATCGCCGACCAACACCCTTGAATATTAAAGAAAACATCAGTTACATAAGTCAAGACGTAATAATAAGTCTAGTTCTTGATATAGAATAAGTCATTAGGGCTTAAAAGTAAGACTGGAGAGCTGCCATTCATGCTGAGAAGGGCCCAATAAATTTTAGCTCTATCATCTGGTTGAAAAATACTAGTCAAAATGACTTGGAGAGATGGACTTGAAGGCAAACATTTGACCAGAACAAGTTCCAATTTTGGCTAGACATTGCCTGATGATCATTCGTTATTTTATTCTAGAAAGCAAGATGGCGTAGCTCTGTAAAATAATGATACCAATAACTCCTCATAGACCAAAATAAGCTTAAACAATTTATACATTCAATACATAAAGGATATTAGAATAGAAACCATGGGCAAAGAGTAAAGTGCATCAGAGTAACTCATAAGTTTTTAAAATTTGATCTATTATTAGTTTTTTAAAACCTAAACGCTTAGTTCTCTTTAATTCATCTTCGATCTTGTTCCAAGTAATGGCACCGACGTAACATATATTAAATTTGCCATATAAATATAGAAAGAGTCTTTTGAAGCTAATCGTGTTCTGTAGGCATGTATTTTACTTATAGGTATGAAGAAGTCATGAAAAGCTGATGGCAGAGTGTTTGAGTGAAAATCATACATAAATATACAATTGTTCAAATAGATTATATCATTGATATATTACATAGCTGCATGGAGATACAGTTTTATCTTTAAGTGTTGAGGTCATATCTTACAAGTGAGCACAACGAATGAGTAAGATATTCTCAACACGAGAAGATAAAATCTGCATCTGCCTGTAATCTTGAGTAGCCATCATTTTGGTGATGGACAACATAGACAATAGAAATGAAGTTTTTACGGCAGTGATAATAAAGTGACCGTCTTACCTTGATTGCCGTCATGGCAAACATAATTTTTTGCTTTCCATCAATGTTAGTGTTGAGCACACGAAGAATATGCTGAAACTTTTCTGGAATAACGAGTGCCTTTGAAAGAACAGAAATACACCACAAGTTTAGTTTTATAATAAACCATAACGTAAATCTATGATAGCTCAAACAAGTCACGACAAAGCACAACACAACAAGATTAAAATGCTATTGATTGTAATTTTATTCCATTGATAGCAAAGTTGATCTCAAATCTTGATGTCAAAAGTATCGTTTCCTTTAACGATGAACCCAAATTATTAGTTAACATGATTAARTAATAACTAAACTTAATTTTTGGAATCAAAATAGTATCAAAGTACGAATATTGAGGCCGATGGAAAAGGATTTTTAAAGTCAATCTTATAAATCCTTACACTCACCATGATGGCGGCCGAAAGAGAACGTGCGCAAGGAATGATGGGGCAAACGGCGATCGCTCTTCTGAGCCCGCGATTTTATAAGCAGCGTGAGACCACAGGGTGCCCAGTTTAGATTAAAGTTCGAGATCAAGATAACGTCTTCCGTAATGCAAAAGAGCAAAAAAATCAATAAAAAATGCACTAGAACACCTTTTTCCGCATGCGCCTTTGTTTTCCTATATGATTTTCCTATGGTATCTGATGTTGATCTTACTTATTATACATAAGATCAACATCAGATACTATAGGGAAGTCCTAGTGAAATTCAGTATAGAAAAACAAAGCGCGTGTGCGAAAAAAATGTTCTAGTGCATTTTTTTATTGATTTTTTTTGCTCTTTCGCATTACAGAGGACATTATCTTGATCTCGAATTTTTAAAAATATTAATTATTTAATTTTTCCGATTTGATTTTCACCATTCACTTTAATCTAAATTGAGCTCCCTGTGGTTGAATGAATAAAAGCCTAGGGATTAATGAAAAGCACAAAGAATAATTGCTTAATATATTTACGAAACAACACACCTTAGAAAAGAAAGAATACAAAATAAGACATATCAGGTATAACCACAATTATAACCATTTATAATATTATTTTGTTATAGTCAAACTTTTCAATGTACTGCTTGTGTATAAGATACCAGGGGCAAATCCAGATATTATAGAAGGGGGTGTATATTACAAAGGTTTTGCCAGGAATTGGAAGAAAAGGGGGTGACTGTTACTAACAATTCGCTGAGAAATTTGAGCAAAAGGGGGGTAACTAGTTACCCCTTTTACCACCCCTGGACCCGCCCCTGAATACCAAATGAATATTACTCTCTCTCTCAATATTAACTGATCTTTTCCCCCTCTCCCCCAAAAAGACCAAACCAAACCAAACCAAAAAAGCTGACAATTTTCTAATCAAGGGCAGGCACAAAATAGCCGACAAGGAAATGAAGTAAAATAATTCAGGGTTTTATTTTTTTAGTACCGTAGAAAGGCAGCTAGTAAGACTGCCTTCATTCGGGATAATAATAATAATAATGATATTCATTTTTCGACACGCATCTCAAAATCTCAATGCGTTACAATTTGCAAAATAGAGTAAAATATGTATAGAACATCAAAAAATATATATATAATAATAATAATATTTAAAATTATTATGTTACCATGAATTATATGCTAAATCAAAGAAAAGTGTTTTTAGTCAACTGATGGTCAACTGATTTTAGTGGCATTGAAAGGCAGCCAGTAAGACTCCCTTCATTTGGATAATAATAATAATAATAATAATAATAATAATAAATACTGTATACAGCTTCTCATTAATCCCATATAGGTAACTGTCCAATTATTTTCTTAATTGGACAGGTCTTGTTGATATGGGATTAATTAGGCAGCTATATAATTAAAAGGTAATGGGATTTCATGCTCCCCAATCAAGGAATAATTAGACTCGAAAAATTCCTCTGACTGCCAAATTGGACTCGTCCTACGGCCTCATCCAATTTTGTCAGTCCTCAGAATTTTCCTCGTCCAATTATTTCTTAATTGGACAGCATGGAGTCCTATTACATATGATAATGAT
>NW_022261396.1:113702-127549 GCF_009602425.1 Actinia tenebrosa
TATATATATAATAATAATAATTAAAATACATGGTGTTATCATGAACTATATGCTTAATCAAAGAAAAATGTTTTGAGTTTAGTTTTAAATGTTTCAACTGATGGAGAAGTTCTAATGTTATCAGGTATAGAGTTCCAGAGTTCAGCAGCTGCGTATTGGTCTTGAGAAGGTTAAGGAGTAATTTGTTATAGAAGATCTAAGAGATCGTGTAGGTCTGTGGACATTAGACTGAGAGCTAATAAGTCCCTCTATTTCCCTTGGCCACTGTCTGTCTGTCTGTCCGTGTTGAGCCCCCTCCCCCAGGGACTTTTTTACCAATCGACATGGACAGGCAGATGGACAGTGACCAAGTGAAATAGAGGGACTTAGCTTGCAGTCTATGCGGACATCTATAAGTTTAGAGAGGTAGTTAGGTGCCAAACCATTTACAGCTTTATACATGAGTAGTAGAATCTTAACTTGATCCTAAACATACTTTCTTATCTATCCAGTGGATTTTAAAGTCAGTGTTACTGTCTTGCAGGTTTCATTAATATGAGATGACATGCTCATATGTTTGTCTAAGATTACTCCTAGATCACAGACTTTGTCAGATGCATTCATGGTTTTACCAGCAACAGAAAACTGAAGGGGAGAACCATGATTTTTAATAAAACATGATGTTGTCAGTGTTCCATTTAATGACATCATTAATGGATAATGGTTTTGGGGATGCGTTTGTTTTATTGGAGATTTTATTGTCCCAAACCTGAGACGCTCTATCGTTGGAAGAAAAATACTTTTTTTGGCTTGACTAGC
The DNA here is from genome assembly GCF_009602425.1 of Actinia tenebrosa. Next base: position 114,501 of record NW_022261396.1, read on the forward strand.
TCTAAGTCACAATAAAGACTCGACAAGACAGCAACAGCATGAGTAGTAGCAACACTTGGCCGGCACATCATTGGTGTTTCTGCCCTTAATCAAGACTGTAGTTGCCGCCTTTAGACAACCAGCACCAACGCCATGCAAGCATCCTGATGCGCTAGCAAGATAATCGGATGCCAGTTGCTTCAAAGTATCTCCATCAAAATATCCACGGTGACCTGGATAGACACGGTCCACAGTTGGAGCAAGTGCGAGAATCGCTTCAATGGACCTGATATTGTGCGACACATTACTGAATGGTGCAAAGTCCATCAAAGGACCATCGTATATGATATCTCCAGTGAATAGACTTCGGGTTTGGTCCTCATGCAGGGCTATGCTTCCTCTCGAGTGACCTGGAAGATGAAGAACTCGAAGTTTTCGGTTACCTAGGTCAAAAATGTCTCCGTCGTCAAGCAGCCTCGTCGGTTGAGCTGCTTTTACACGGTAGTTCTTGGCAGACCAGTCTTTGCTTGGTGGTTTCGCCACATGAGATTTCTTCATGAAGCTTGCAGCTTCGTATTGATCGCCATTTTGGATGGCCGGTGCTTCAGCTCGATGGATTGCAAACTCTGGAAACTGATATAGACCGCCTGAGTGATCAAAGTGAACATGAGTAGCAACTGCTTGATACGGCTTGTCTCCAATCACACCTTTCCTTTTAAGAAACTGAGGTAAATCCCACAGCCCTATTCCTGTATCGATAACCAGATCCATCTTAGAACCCTTAACAACCCAAAGATTTGCTACATTCCACTCCAAAGCGTAGTGTTTTTCTTTGCACAAAAAGATGTCGTTCTCTAATTGTGTTAAGCTAAAGTCGTCATCCTCCATTTTTCTGTTATCTTTGAAGACAGGTAGTTAAAATTTGAAAGATTTACGGGGAATAACAGCGCAACAACTTGAACTATTTTGTTGTTTTCGTTTCTGGGTTTTCGTAGCCTGAGCTTTATGAACGAAGGCTAGGTATACGTATTTTCGTCTTCGTTCACATTCAGTTGACTCTGATCGATGCAATCAAGTATGTGATCTGTGGGGGGTTGTTGTTTATTTAGGCCCCGTCCACACTATGCTAGTCCCCCTCGCATCCGTTTTTAGTGTCGGTCGTCACGCAACGCTCCCTCCCCACAGGGGGAGGGAGCGTTGCGTGACGACCGACACTGAAAACGGATGCGAAGGAAACTAACACTATGCCGGATAAATTTGAATCCGAATTTTTATTTATTTGGTTAGGCCTACCGTCCACACTAGTCCTGGCGAATCCGGAACAATTCTTCACCGAAAACGAATTTTTTGGAATACGGTCTCCAAAGTGGAACAATTTGAAAACGCCGGCTAACCGTATCATTAGTGTGGACGGAGAACATTTCGTATCTGAAATGTTTCGAATACGATGACGTCATGATTGTCATGGGAACATGGCGGGAAGGCTAAAAATTCACCGCGCTCTCAATTCTTTTGCGATGATCAATGAAGCGTTTTTGCCGCCTCTGATGGGACTAGTGTGGACGCGAAACATTTTATCCGTTTTCATGTATGGACGGAAAACTCTTTTTCGATTTCGGTGTGAAAGTTGCGGATTCAAATTTATCCGGCAATAGTGTGGACGAGGCCTTAATCATGCCTATAATGACATCACACTAGATCATTAACATATTGGGAAATATAAACCTTTATATCTTCAAGATGCATCACTCAAATCATATGAAAATTTCTTAACCATTCAACTATTCACTATATTCACTATTATGTAAAATCAATACTGAAAATATTAAGTTATGTGGTATAGGCACTGTGATTGACAACATTTCCCCCCCATATTTTTGATTCGATCTCAGCTAAGGCTGCGTTCATAATGTATGGCGGGGGGGGGGGGGGSRGGKGAAWTTTRGGGGRRRTTTTTTTGGGGGGGACTTCAAGGGGTGATCTTAAGAATTTTTTTGTCATTTAAAGATTTTACCTGCCCCCCTCCCCCCTGCCATACATTATGAACGCAGCCTAATATTAAAGTCGTAAAAACGCCGCAGAGATTCGCACTTTGGAAAGCTCATTTAATTATTTCTTATAATTTAAAAAAAGATTGTGACCACTTATGGATGACAACGCCATCGGTCAGGTTAATATAGGTTACTGGCATGGATCGATGCAAACCCCTTGAACGGTGGGTCTGATAGCAGTGGCTTGTGCAACTGGTCTTTTGCACAGCTAGTGTATGTTGATTTATTTCGCATTACACTGTTCTGCATATACAAGATCAGTTGACTGGCAATTGCAAATATATATAAATGGAATGTTGGAAAGGTGCAAAATTTGTTGCGATATTCTACTTTCAAAATCTCGAGAAATGCTGTTTTTAATGCACGACAATATCTTAATAACCTCGGGCTCAAAAAATAATGGCTCCCAGAACTAATTTCGAAAAATTGTAGCCGTCCCCTAAACGACACCTTAAAAATAATGGCCCTCCCCCCCCCCAAAAAATAGTCGCCCCCCCCCCCCTCGTTAAATAATGATCGGTCCCTAAACTACTGGTGACCTAGTTTTGAACATTATAAGGCGTCATCTATGATCAATAAGAGAACAGTCGGAAACAAGAGGAAAGTAAGGAAACAGGTCTGTGATTTGTGACCTCGTGGGGTCACCCTTCTTGGGTAAAGGATCGACATTTGCGAGTTTCAATTCCGATAGTACTTACCCTGTTGGATAGATAAGTTAACGAAGGGGCGAGAACTTCTAATTAGTGCTTCATGACGCGAGGGGGAGTTTGGATAGTAAAGCCGGTCTGAACTTCTGAAACAGATAGAGTTAGGTCCTGGCCAAAAGAGGAAACAAGTTTCCCGCGCGCATGTTCCCCGATGATTCCAAGTTTAGCCACATGCGAAACATTGCTACGTGCAACAAATTTTGCTTCCAAGACGCTAAAATGTTTCTGCTGTGCGGCAGAAACATTACATGTTTCCAAGACGCATGAAAACAATGTTTCCCAATGTTTCCTCGTTTAGCCACGAAAGTCAACATTCTAAAAGTTCGTTACTTAGCAACGCTAGCTCTATCTTGCGCTAACCGATATCGAGTAAACATGTTTCCCGATGTTCCCTGACAGTTTTGCCACCTTTGGAAACATTTAAGAAAATATGTTTCCTCGTTTAGCCAGGGCCTTACAGATTCCACTGAGAAATAAGTAGAGGTCTTGTGGGGGAAGCTGAAAACGTAAAGTCTGATGGACAGAACACTGATACAAAGTAAAGTTTGAAAGCATCACCCTTATCCTAAGCGCTAGGAGAGTTTAGATCTTCAAACTTCATTGTATCAGGAAATGAAGGCTTTGATAACTTTGACTTGAAAAATCCAAAAAGGCTTATTTATTGTAACGACAGATAATTGCGATGCGCATTTGATTGTTTTTATAATTATTGTCTAAAAAAGTCAATTAATAAAATAGTGACTAGAAAATAGCTTTTTCAGTGTCTCTGACGGGTAAACGCAAAGTTCTCACGTCATGATCTTAAAGTGACGCGTGATGCATGTGCAGCTGTTTGACAGAACTGCCTTTTGCATCTTGAGACACACGTCTTTGCTCCTTGCTACAACCAACGTCCGGACAGTGCCAGTCTCGAGGTCTTTGGAGTATCCACCTAATCACCATAATTTGTCATCATTATCATCATTATCATCATTATCATCATCATCATCATTACCATCAACATCATCATCATTATCATCAACATCATCATCATCGTCATTATCATCATCACATTATACAGTGTAAAAAAATTCAAGAAAGTTCAGGTTTATCAATTTATCTTTTAGTGCTTTAGGTGTACATGTATTTGAAAAAAAGTTGTCAAAATTTCTTACTAAGTTGAAAGATCTCGGTTTTGATGATAAACATCAGAAATTTATTATCAAGAATATTAGGACGGACTTATTTTATTTTTTGGTGCAGAAACAAAGTATGGATTTATCCAGCGTTTTTTCCCCTTCTTCTAGTCGTTGAGTAAGAGTTTTCTAGTAGTTGATAATTAGTAATTTATAGTTATTTCAAAAAAGGTTGAATACTGAATAGTGAATAGTGCATTACAAGAACGAAGTGCATTGTGGGTCATAGTGACATTGTCTAGTAAAGTAGGATTAATAATATAGAGGATATTACATGGGCGCACGGAGATACAAAATTTATCTTTGAGTGTTGAAAAGATCTCTCACGAGTGAGCGCAGCGAACGAGTTAGAGATTTTCAACATGAGAAGATAAATTTCGTATCTCCAAGCGCCCATGTAATATTCTGTTTATTATATAATTATCCATAAAATCAACTTCATAAGCTTTTTATTATTATAAAAAGTTTTTATTTATAAACTAATAGCTTAAATACACATGGTAACAATATTTTCACATGTGAAAATGACATGTTATTTTCACATGTGAAAATATCAGTTTTTCGAAAAGGAGAAATATATGTATTTTATGGATAATTATATGATAAAATTACTTATTCTATTTTTAATGTACTCCATCTGAAACAATATACTAACTGCATGTTGAGAGTACTAGTTAACTGCTGTATATTTATTTCTTATTTCAAATTAACGAGACCCACATTGCCCTTTGGTCTTGGAATGCACTATTCAGTATGCAGTATTCAGCATTCAACCTTTAAAAAAAAGCTGCATATCTTTTTGTGAATTTAAAGTTGAATCAATTGCAAGTAAACGATTAAAAGCTAATAATAATAATAATAAATTTTATTACCTTGTCAAAAATATTTAGCTGTAAAGCTAGAGTACAAACACTAAGAGTGTGCAACACTTTGCACTATTTAGTAGTAAATAGTGCTAATAAAACAATAGAAAATAGGATTAGCATAATTCAGCAGTATATAGTGGTATTTATGTTGCACACTTATAGTGTTTGTACTCTAATTGAGGACACAACAAAAATAAATATAAAAATCTATAGCTAAAAAAAACGAATAATAATATAAAAAAGATAAATATCTAAATGAATACTGATAATAATAATAAAGTTCCTGAAAGCTACCTGAAAGCAGTGAAGTTTACAATCATAAAATTAAGAAAAAAAGCAATGATAGAGTTTCCATTATTATTATTATTGTTGTTGTTTTTATTTCAATTGTTGTTATTGCTGTCGTTGTTATTGTTGTTATTATTTGTTTTCTAAATCTTTGGCTCATTGTTGTTGTTGTCATTGTTTTTATTTCAATTGTTATTGTTATTATTTGTTTTCTAAATCATTGGCTCATTGTTGTTGTTATTGTTGTTATTATTTGTTTTCTAAATCATTGGCTCATTGTTGTTGTTGCTGTTATTGTTGTTATTGTTTTTATTTCAATTGTTGTTATTGTTGTTATTATTTGTTTTCTAAATCATTGGCTCACTATGTATGGAAAATGGACCAAGGAAAGAAGGATGCATATTAAAAGAAGTTGAAGAAAAAAACACAATGTTTGAAAAACATCTTTCCATTCTTTATTGATGCATATTTTGATTATGACCAGAGAACTAGCATTACAGTTGAACCTTTGATCAAACTAGTAAATAAAAAATATATTCCCTTCATGTGGCTTCAAAAGACTCACATATAACCTCACATAAATGTGCTTCATGAGTGAATAAACATGGCTGTCATGTGATAAATGTCTATTCTATGATTATATATATTTTTTGTTTGTTTTTTGTTAAAATGTGATTCTTATATAATTTATCAAACCCAACTATAATGTACAGTCAATGTCATTAACGTTGTCCACCAAAAAAAGACACTTACACATTTAGACATTTAGACATTTACACATTTTACACATTTACACATTTTACACATTTACACATTTAGACTAAAGTGAGCCTGAACTTTAAATGTAAAATTTAACTCGTGAATCGAAAATCCAGAATGCCTCGACCATTTAGTGAGGATTTAAGATGGAGAATTGCATTTCAGCGTTTGTTTTATGACAAAACGTTTGAGGAAACACGTGATATTTCTTTTAGTTTAAATGTGTAAGTGTGTAAATATGTAAATGCCTAAATGTGTAAATGTCTTTTTTCGTATTTCATGTATTTTTGATATTTTTTTATGCTGGCAGATAGTGAATCTTACAGGTCCTAAATGGTACTATATGGGTCGGCAGGTCATTCCGGATGAATAGTTTATCAATTAAATTAGAATGTTGGTTTATACTTCAACTATTATGAACCCTTACTATTATCATCAATATTTACCCAACAGCATGAAATGAATTGGTTAACTGGGTACATGAAAGAGTAGGACATCAGTAAATATTGACTCAAGAATCAGGCAAGTACCAACTAAATACAGAAACCATAGTTTTTCTGCTGGGAGTTCACCAGTTCTTGTCCAATGGATCTGTTGATAAAAGCAGCATTTATAATTGAGCAAATAACCAGTACTTGACACTATTTTTTTAGGCAATAAGCAATGAATGGGATATTAAGTCAGGGGTTATTAAGACCCCTTATAAAACTCRTGAATAATTAATGAGGAAAACACAATAGAAATCATCGTCCGTGGAGGAGGTTGTATATCTGATACAAAATTGTCCTGATTTGCATGAACTTTAACTCCAATTTTCTTAGCCAAATTCAATTTTATCTTTAAAATTATAGTAGAACATGAATGTACACACCTAGACGTTTCATAAGTAATATACAATATTCGTGTCCGTGTTGTATGAGATATACAATCACTTGCCTTCGGCTCGTGGTTGTACATGTATATCTGATACAACACGGCCACTCATATTGTATATATTACTAAAAGCTACACATGAATTAAAAGAGCTGTTTGAACCATGTTGATTTCAACCCCTAAAATGTTTGTTCAGTGACTGTCAGACAACATCTTTCATCCGTTCTTTCATGTTTGTTTGATAAAGGAAATAAATAACCATAAATTGACCCTAAAAGGTATTGAGTCGTTAAATATTTTTGACTCTAAACTGCAGGTCTCCGGGGGAAGGGGGGGGGGGGGACTCCGGAAAAAAAGTACTGGGGATGCTCGTCATATCTCTTAGGGGTAAAAATTCACAATTTGGTATCTTTTAGGGTGTTAAATGCAAATTTTTGAAAATCAGCATTTTCTGGTATCTTTTAGGGTGTCGGAAAAGGAGAGAAGCGTGCATCAATATGGCTTATCCTAGGCACTATTTATAAAAAATTTAATATTATTTGTTGTGGTATCTCTTAGGGGTTAAAAATCTTATTCTTTAGGAGTCTCTTTGAAAAATTTCTAGGAGCATCCCCAGTACTTTTTTCCTGGAGTCCCCCCCCCCCTGGGCGCTGGTCACTGTTACCACTAGAAAAAAGGCAGTACCTCCCAGGAGTTAAAACCAGTAGAGACTACCAGAGTAATCTACTAGCCCAGGTATTATATTAGTAATCCAAAACCCCCACTAACCTATGGACAAGTGAGCCCTAATTTTCACTAGCACTAGTGATGAGCACTGATTATGAAAATGAATAAACCTAGTTTATGTTTATCATGCCAGTGCTGTCTTTTGTGTTTAAATGGATAAAAGTAATCTTTAGTTTAGATTCTCTGGCTTCGATTGTGATATGGGCAGTTTGTTACAGTGGCGGATCCAGGGGAGGGGTGCAGGGGGTGCGCACCCCTCCCTGGTTCAACTCTGTGCCCCTACTTCGAAGATAACCAATGCGAAATAATGTTTTTTCCCTTTGATTCTAAGGGGTGCACCCCTAGGCCTCCCTGGGTTAACTTTGTGCGCTGCACCCCTCTCTTAACAAATTCCTGGATCCGCCCCTGTGTTATGCACTAGTCAATTTAAACCCTACCCCCAGACTCCAAGGACAGGCTGGGGAATTTATCATTCACCTCCAGCTGATACAAGGAAAAATGTTAGCCAATCAGAATCGTGAAAGTTTCAAAACCGATGTGTCACTTTCCTCAGGGCATCATTGATTTCCAGGCCACCAAATGCAACAGAACAGAACAGAAGTTCATTGCTCTTAAATATTAATTACATTTGGTGACAATATAGAGAAATTTAAATATAACATAAATATATTATAAATATCTATGATAAAGTGATAACTAGGAAAAATTACACTAATTTCTATTCATATTATTTGTGCATATGACAATACAGACTGAGAATAGAGATTAGTTGAGATATTTGAGCCTGGAGGACAAATTAACAGTGACGTTTTCTAGTTGTCCCCAGCACAAAATAATGTTTGCAATAAGAGGTTGATGACAGTAACACAATAATTAATGAGTTTGATATTTTTATTGCAATGGTGGACYGATTTTTTTCAATGGTCAATTTTCACAGGCTTCATGACACGTCAGTTTTGCAGTGACGTCATCATCTACATCACTAATTTCAGATCAGCTGGGTACCACTAAAATTAGCAATTTCACCCTGTTCCTGGAGGAAAAAAACTTCCTTTTTTTCACGAGGGTAGCACTTAATAGCCAGTGGCTAACAAACCTGTGGCCCTCATTCCGTGATTGAATTGGAATTTAGGAGCTGATTTTTGCAGAAGGGAAGAAAACCGGAGAACCCAGAAAACCCTTGAAGCACAGGAGAGAACCAACAAACAATCTCTACTCACATACAACACCAAGCCCCAGCGGGACTAGAACTCAGGTCACATTGATGAGAGGCGAGCGCTCTGACCACTATGCCACCCGTGCTTCCCAGAGAAAATTTGCTGTTCAACTTATTTAAGTTATTGGTGTTAAAATGTTGAAGGATGCTATAAATTTCCATGATCCCTGTATCCTCTTGCATGCATGCTACAATCATCGGTCTTGTTACTAGATACCACTATAAGTATTTCTGCCAAACCATTATCAATCAAATGGATTAATATGATTACTCACCAACACTCCTTGCACAAACCCTATTGCTGAAAAGATAAAAATCAAGACAAGTATTTTAAAGAGGAAACATAAATAATTTAAATATCAAAAAAAGCAGTGAGCTGTGAAATTTTTACGATAATATAAAATATATGAGAATATATATAGACTATATATTTGTACTACTATAATATAATAATAATGTACTGCGTAAAATTAGGAAAATACTAATAAATTGTAATTATTGCAAATAATAATAATAATGATGATAACAACAGCAATAATGAAAATGAAATTTACTGATGAAATATAATAAAAATATAGTGAAAATTACTATCTAATATTTAAAAAATCTAATATTTAAAAAATCAGCAAAAGTTTGAGAGGAAAAATGAAGGAGGAAAAATAGGTATTACTTACATAAAATACTTATCCCAAGCAACAAGTAAGTAGAGTCTGTTGTGCTTCCTCTTATCATTGATATGATAATAGTGACCTATAAAATACATACTTCAATTGAGTGTGGATGTATATATGACTAAAATTTTACTCAAAAGAATGAGGAACCTTTAAGTGATCAAGACAAAATCATACAGACACAGTCAACTCTCGCCTTGTGAACACCCTGATATTACGGACACCTTGCTATTACGGACAGGAGAAAAATCCCTGACAAATATACTGACAAAGAAATGACYGTAAATAATTCCTGCTATTGCAGACGCTCACTATTACTGACACCAAGTGACGGTCCCAAGGGTGTCCGCTGTAACGAGAGTTGACTGTATTGAGCAATAACATGCATTCTGGCACCTACCCCAACCATTATCACCACCAATGCTATGAATAGGTACAAATACAATTTCTAAGAAAAAAGAGAAAATCATGAATTATTAAAGAATTTATGGCACCTTTTCAAACTGAAAGTGGCTTGCTATTGAAATATGATAAATTTTTAAATAAATTTTCTATTGATCTAATTATTTTAGGGGTGGCCCCCCTTAAATGCCATATTTTTTACCTGCCCCCTAAATACCATCAACCCCCCCCCCTCCCCCAATGCCTTTAAAAAATGGTTTGGATAATTAGGGTTCATGGACTTATGACCCGGGGGGGGGGGGGGTACTACCTCCCCAACTTGGGTAGGGGTGTGCCGCCAGGACCTCAAAACCCTGACCCCATCCCAGACCTAAAATTTTGATTTCACATACCTTACCCCAGACTAAAACTAAGAATTGTACACCTTATCCCAGACTAAAAGACGGAAATACCCTAATTTCACAATCAATTGCAATCAATATTTACTAGCATTTTTACTTTTTTTGTGCCGGCAGAAAGCGTAGCCTATTCACCAGCAAACAAAAACGACCAAATCGTAACCCTATCCCAGACAATGTTAAAAAATGATACCCTACCCCAGACCCAAAAGCCGAAAGACCATACCCTATGGGGCGGCACATACCCATATAGCAAATATAGGGGAGTACCCCCCTCCAGGGACTTATGACTTAGGATTTATGTTCAAGGGGCTTATACCCCTGGGAAATAGAAGTAACTAAACCCTAGCCCTTTTAGATGAGATGGGGGAAAAACAAATAATAGAAAAAGTTTAATATTTTGTCTGTCTAAGGAGGGCTACTCCAGCTCCCCCAACCCACCCCACCCACCCCCCCAATGGATGCATGCCGATGTCTCTGCCAGGGTAGCAAAGGGTTTCTGTGTAATGCATGATAGTAGCAATTATCTGCATGATTTGTGATTATATTCCCAAATATAAGCAGTGATGATTATCAAGTCAGCTTGAAGTGGATGGGAACTACCCTTTAACTTTGACACCATTCTCTGCAAACAAGTTGATGTGATCATGTGTCATGTGAGAAGGTCGAGGTATGGCAAATTTGAATATCAAGTCTGCGTATAATGGGACATTTATACAAAAAATGAAATATGAAATTACTGAAAACTGAATTTGAAATCAAGCTTGAGTTAGATGAAGTCTAACAACGATATCTTTTCAAAGTTACAACTTAGACGAAGGCCCAAAATTTGTCTCAAAATGTTTTGTCATAATAAAATGCCAAAATGTATTTTTTTTWAATTTAGGCGTACCGTTGTTATAAAGAGCTACTTACCTCTTTAGGACTTTTCCCCTTATCATGAAAAAGTGCTTGTTCGCTGGGCTTTTGATCAGACAAGAGACTCGCATCCTCTTTCCCTAGGTCAGCCATCTTACGATTATTGACCCGAGTGTTCCCCGACGTACCTATCGGCCCCTGCCAATAGTTCTCGTAAGGATGTCGTACGACTTCGTTGGGTGTCGCCTTGTTATCGATTCCTCAACCAAATCATACTTCCATCACATGATGGTGGAAGAGTAGAATTTTATTTTACCAAGATTTTAAAATACTGTAATAAATATAATATTGAATAGTTATGGCAGACGGTCCATTTTCTGGTACTGGTGGAAGCGAGACAAGTCCTAGCTCTGCACCATTATACTATGAAGTTAGCCCTGAAGTTGTAAGTAGAAAACGAAAATCAGACAGTTGTTCATTTGTAAATGATTGTCTTTGTTCATGCGACAATCACACATGCATGAACAAAGGGGTTACACGTTTCTTTGATGATCGTTTTAATAGTCTAGACCTTAGCTATCCCAGTTTGGTCTACCATAAACAACTTATGAATAATTAGCAATACTCAGCATGTATCATGTAGGTATAAATGAAATGTCCTCAACGAAGGACAGAGACATTGAATATGGTTAGTTTTCTATCTGCTAGGTTTATATTAATTATACCTCGGGGTGGGCTGGAGGAAAAAACAGAAAAAACGGAAAAAACGCGAACAAATTCACAACCCCCTCATTAATGTTATTTTGTAAGCCCACCCTTCACTGCTTATGACCCCCCAGAAAAATTGATAACAACCCCCCCCCCTCCAAAAAAATGTTCATACATAGTTTAGAGGTATTAAGAAGTACACAAATTCTCGCCTTTTGACGTAAGATTACGGATGAAGTTTTTGAAACTATTCATAAGTTTAAAATGATATTGCTTACTATCAATTACGTGACTTTTTGGAGTTGACTGGGGGGCAAACAAGTGGTTGACTGCTATATTCATAAACATGCGAACTCTGTGTCGACTCCAAGTTGCGCGCTGAAATTTGGTTTTTCACTGCTGTTAATCAAACCTAATTAGGGAAGCACATGTGGCGTAGCGGTGAGAGCGCTCGCCTCCTATTAATGCGACCCTGCTGAGCTTGGCGTCGTATGTGAGTAGAGTTGTTTGTTGGTTCTCTCCTGTGCTTCGAGGGTTTTTCGGGTTCCCCGGCTTTCCTCCCTCCACAAAAATCAACTCCTAAATTCCCATTGGAATTACAGTGGATGAATAGCTACTCTGTAGAAATGCCACTGCTAAATCCCATTTATTTATTTCATTTATTTATTTAATTAGTCGGTACCTTTCATATTTTTGACTGGCAACAGCAAAAAAAAAATTTCAGCATGCAACTCTGAGACACAGAGTTCGCATGTTTATCAAAATCACAGTAATGAGACGGCTAAAAGCACTTTTCAAGCAAAAAAATCCCATGAACGGTTACAACTGTAACATCTAAACAATGATATTGTTAGTTGTCCTTACAAAATTTTCATATATATATTATATTCTGATTGATAACTTTTATAATGAGAATATAAGACACATATTGAGAATAAATATAATGATATGTCAAAGACAAAAAACGACACAAAAACGAAAACACACTTCATAAATGATATATTAGTATCAGTTCTGTTTCATTATTAACAGCACTGAATTAGCTGAACAACGGGGACTCTATTCTATTCTAGATTAAAGTTCTTAAGAAGAAGGTCCTTTGAAGGCTTTTCTGTCTTTTGTTAATCTTCTGGCCTAATCTTTATCAATGTTTAATAGTTTTTCGATCTTTATCCATGGATCTCTGACAAATTTTTTGGTTGGTTTGATGAAAAGTAATTTTTTCGTAAGATTGGAGTTCGGCCGTCTACATATGTGTGCAATATATTTTAAATATCGAACATATAAGAAATCCTGTAGTGGTTATTCAGATTTCCCCCAAAAAAGTTTTTGCTTTTTTTTTACTCTGACGAAGGACTAGCGTCCAAAACGT
>NW_022261396.1:136221-148045 GCF_009602425.1 Actinia tenebrosa
GATATAATTGATGTGATTTAGTTTTTCAGTAGTTCCCATGAGAAAGCTAAAAATAGAACTCCTAACGATTGTCGTGATTGGATAACGCATTAAATAAAGTTTGAAAAATGTTGAAAAAATGTCAAAAAAACCTCGAAGTGTTCATGGTTAGAGTGTCCGCACTGTAAAGGATTGTATTGTTCCTGACATAGAAATTGGATGTTTTCACTTGATGATCCAAAACGTCTATAAATTTATTGCATTATCATGATATTTTACAGGCATCTAAATATCTCAGCTTTAGCTTCTGATTATAATTGAATGTTTTTTATCCTCTATAGACCAAATTCAAAGGGATCTGGCGTGACGAATCACGCCAGATTCCTTTGTTCACAACTTAAGCCTCACATCGGTGCGAGTTTTGAATTTGGTCTATAGACTACAACGAATTGTAAAATAGTGACCAATTTGAAAAACTGTTGCGTTCTGACCTCTTGTTCACATGGAAAGTGTATATACAACATGGCACAACTACATGCATTTACACTTCATCAGTAGGTGAATCTGCTTTGGCATATGCAACTATAGGCATAATTTGATGAGAGTACTATATCTAAGCACTAATTTGTGAAACGGTATGGGGCCAATATAAGCTTATAAATTAATTTTTCACTCAATGGTGCAGAACTATTATTTGGTGCTAAATAGAACTGGATTAGGATTGATTATAAAGTTAACTCCTTAATTCTGATAATAAAACTTGTTCTTCATTAAAGTGCGTGTATTAAAAGCATGCTGTAATATCGGCAGGAGTTTATTCAATACATTTCATTGTGTGTTTCTTATAAGACTTTTCGTCATCGTGTGGGAACAAACGGAAACATCTCGGACAGCAATACTCTTTCGAATTCCTTGCACCATCAACGACCTCTTCACCAAGTAGGTCTCTACTGTCTGCTTGTACATCACCGCCGTGGAACATGTCGTTTGATGATCTCTGGGACTCTGACGGTCCTCGTGGATGAATGTCCTATGACGTACAGAAAAGATATCTGTTAGCAGGGGTGGATCCAGGATTTTGTTCAGGGAGGGGTGCTGCGCACAAAGTTAACCCAGGGAGGGGTGCACCCCTTAGAATCAAAGGGAAAAAACAGTATTGGTTATCTTCGAAGTTGGGGCACAAAGTCAAACCAGGGAGGGGTGCGCACCCCCTGCACCCCTCCCCTGGATCCGCCCCTGGTTTGAAAGATAACTTATGCTCGTGTTCTGGTAACGATGGGGAGTCATTAGATAAAACAAGCTCCACCCCCAAAAACAACACTTTAAGTAGTTTTGCAGTGAATGAAATGATATAATAAACAAATGTAATAAAAAAGGAGACTGAAAATAATAGAGAGAAACTGTCTTAAAAATGAGTGGCTAGTTTGCCCTTTGATGTTACTAAACATGTCCTACATTGTCATGTGTGGGTACTTACTTGACGGTAGGCCCATGACTGGTGAGGCAAGTATACTTCACGAAGCTGAGATATAAGAAATCAATGCAACTTTTCAATACATTACAACTAAAAGAATAGTAGCCTTAATAATGATAATAATGATGATGATGATGATGATGATGATGATGATAATCTTTATTGAGATAACTTTTTCATAATTATGATTTTCAAAAAGGACCTCAGAAAAAGGACCTCAGCATTTTCCCATTCATTCATTCCTCCCTCCCTTCCTTCCTTTCAGTTCTTTCTTTCTTGTTATACTTACAGGGTTTTGAGGCTCTGATTGAATCGCAATCACACGTGCACTTTGATGTAAGTCTTGTTGGTCTTGCATCAGATGTCGTTCTTCTCTGTTGTATTGCTCTCTCAAGGCTCGAAGTCTTGCTTGACGTTCAGCGACTGCTTGTGCCTTTCTTGTCATGTCACTTAATCTGGTTTCAGGGTCAGAACCCTAATAAAATAATACGAAAAAAACCCTTTCAGAAAATCTGTTATCATAATGGTCCTTGTTTTCCGATGGCCTTTGATCCAGAGACGTAGATTATAAAGGAGACGCAGTGAATCACAAGCGCAAAGTTTTTTTTACTAGACAAATTCTGGAGCTTCGTAAGCACCGTAAAAAGAGAACGCTAGTAGACAATCTTTATGTCAGACATAGGTGCGTTCTCTGCTGCTGTTCACTCTTATCGAGTATAAGATCATACAATAAAGGTTATCACACAAGTTGTGCTTATTGCTTCTGTACTAGTGAACTTGACTAGGCTGACTACCTCTCTTTGGAAATTCAATTGACGTTTCAAGCGATCTTTTTCTTCACTTTCTTTCTTGAAGTCTTCTTCGTAAAGTCGAACCTTGCAAGAGAAAAGACTATTTAGTTATTAAAACCACCGATATACTAAAATAAATTACTTCTACTCTACTTTTTTTGCGATTTCGTCGGCGCATTTCCCTAAACCACCCTATCCTGTGATGAAGAGTAAGCCTTCCAATTTTATCGGACCACGAAACGATCTCTGATATGATCAAAACAGGGCACGGCTAGCTCACAGATCGAACCCTGACTTACGTAAGCTAAGCTGATGTTTCAGGACACAGCTTCTGCTCACAGACCAAATCCTAAAACAACCAGTAAAGGTGCAGACCGTACACACAATGGGACATCGCCTGCAACGTTGCTTGAAAGGGACTGTTTTTTTGGGTGTCGCACGAGGCGAAGTTGCATGTGACGTCGCAGAGGTACAAATTATTTCTAGGGGAGAGGTAGCCTATAGTATATTGAGAAAAATAATACCTGTTCTCTCAGGACAGATACTTCTTCCTTTAAGTTCCTAACTTCAGTTTCCAAAGTTTCTTTTTCGTTTTGCATCCTCTCTCTGTCTTGTCTTTCACATGCAAAGTCATCAGCATAAACTCGCAACTGTTGCTTGAGGACTTCAATCTCTTTAATCATATCTGGTGGTGGTTCTTCAGGCGAAGCTGCTGATTGGCTACTTGTTGACAACTTTTGATTACTGATCAGGGCTGATGGGAAACTCAGCCGGGAGGATGGGCCTGGGGTCTAAATATTATATTGAAATATTCGTCAAAAAACTAGACTTCATGTTTGTTAGTTTACAGGTGCTGGCACACGGTGCAACATTGCACGCAACAGGACTGTTGCAGCGTGTCTACCCCAAACTTGTTGCACGCAACGTTGCATGCAACAATTCTGAAGTTGAATCGCGCTCCACTCTTGCAACCTCGCGCGCAACAAATTTCATCGTGTGAACATGGCTGCAACATTACCTGCAACATTTTGAAATTTCCAGCCAATCAGCTTGCACCATATTTATAACTGCTGACCAAATTATCTTAACATAGCAGGCTGACACAAGCGGTGTTGCGTGGTTTTTGTTGTCGCGGTCCCCCCCCCCCCTCCCCCCGAATAAAAACCTTAAAGAACAATGCGACTCCCAAAGTGCCTTTCAAAAACGTAACCCAAAACAAAGCAAAAAGGTTTTCAAGGTAATTGAAATCCTTCTTTTAATTCTGTGGTTCGTGTTTGTCCCGATGGCGACACTAGAGAAAAATGTTTGCGCATGCGTGCACTTCAGCACGTTTTCTAAGAATTTTGAAGAGTTTGAGTGAGAAAATAAATGTTTGTTTTCTCAAAGTATACAAAAAAGTTCGCGAGTATACTTTTGTTAGACCAAGATACTGTATTAACAAACACAATATGAAAGAGTTAGCCTTAAGTTTCAAGCATGGACACTAAGTTTTAGCATTTTGTGAAGTCCAATTACTTAGGTATGTTTGAAAGTCAAATTTACATATGTTTTGACTAATTTACATACGGATTCAGAGCATGCGCAGACGTTTTTCACTCGTGTCCCCGATGGCTAGTCTCCTCCCTAGCCGTCACAAGCCTAAATTTCTCTTTCAAAACTATGCACTCATGCAACATCGAGCTACTACCTTCCAACTTCGCTTTGAAGTAATCTGCTTGTAATAAAATACTTTGTTCTCACATACTTGTGTCTAATAACTCGTTATTGTTATCACCTGTTGTAGTGGTGTATATTCTGGTTGCAGTTCGTATCTCTTTTGAATGGGAAGTCTGTTCAGCTTTTCTTGGAGTTCTCTGCACTTCTCCTCTAGTTCCTACGAAGGAAAAAGAATGACGTTTGATTCCATGTTGGTAATTCTTGAAAACGAAATTTAATGATTGTTGAGTTAGTATTTCTTGCTTTGTTCATCTACCTAACAATCTATTAACCCATCCACCCATAGAATCATCTATCCAACTATCGATTGACCTATACTCATTCATCCATCCATGCACCTAACACCCACCCACCCTACCACCCATCATCTACTCACCAATCAATTCACTTACCCATTCATCTATTTACCGATTATTTTTGATACAAATAAATCGTTAGGGTCCATAAAGATAAATGGGGACCGTGAGGAGATAAATTTTAAACTACCCTAACGATTTATTTGATTGACAGAAGTGTATTGCCCGATTTGTATGTCGAAATTGTTGTCTCGATCAGCGCCGGCGAAGCAATTAAAGCAAATCGCTATTGGCACTTATTCTACGCTACATACATTTTTCTCGTCCAATGCTTGTTGTTTCATTTGCCGTTCTTGTTCAATGATACTACTAGCTGATTTCCACATTTCAGATTCTTTAACCATATTTATTTGATGCTTGAGATCAGCAATCTCTTTGCCTGTCTCTGTTTTCAGCTTCTTGTATTGCGCATCCCACGCATGATTGACATCAAGGATCTGAAATCCGTCAAATAATATAAGCTTGCGGCAAGGCCCTGTTTCACATGAAACTCGTGTGCAACGCCGTTGCGAGGCAAACTTCAAAAGAGGCTGTTACACGGCGCAATTTCGTCTTGAAAAGGGTTCGCTACACAAGCTTCGGTTGCAGAAGTAGAAAGCAGTAAGTTCTAATGACGAAAGTTTCTCAAAGCCTAAACTGCGCCGTGTAACGACCCCGTGGAACTTGTTTTGCAACACCGTTGCACACAAGTTTCAGGTGAGAGTTAACGTTTCAACATGTATAAACAGGGCCTTGAAGCCCAAATCCATAAATGATTCTGATTCTAATTCCTAGGGACAATCGAGCATGATCAACCGCCATCCTGTTGGCTCTGTTCGTTGAGCATCGGACTTACGTACAGGAGGTAGTGGTTTGAGTCCCGGCGGTACCAACACTCAGGGTCTTAAAATAATTGAGGAGAAAGTGCTGCCATCTGTGAATGGTTAGACTTTCAAGTGGCTCGGATGACCACTTTAAATGGCGGTCCCGTCTCTCCACACTTCATCATCGTAACTAATATATATATATCATAAATCATTATCATTATGATCTGGACTCAACTGTCGTTCAATCAAAGCTAATCAAGTGCATACCTACTCTCGTTAAAATTGAAACAAGGACTTTTTTGAATAACTCACCTCTTCCTTCTGACGAATAACTTCTTCTTTTTCCCGTTTGACTTGATTTAATTGTAGTATCAACTCAGAACATTGACCACAAGCATATGGTGTTCCCAATTCTCCAAGTTCTTTGTCTTTTGAACTGAGCTGTTACGAAAAAATAACAATATACAGTCATTCAGTTTTATCTAATAAGTGAACTGCCATAATAGAATTCACAGTTTCGCTGGCACGAGAGGGAGAAGAACCGAGATTAATAATAATGATAATAAGCTATGATAATATTCAAACGGTCATGTTTGCTGCTCGTTAACAATAAATTTCATATGTCACTGATCTAGGAGTTATTTCACAACATTATGCTTTCACTGTGTTACGTTCTACATATTTTTCATTACTTCAAGATTCTTCAAGGTGGTATTAATATAAAGGGTCACAGATGTTCTCAGAGTACAAGGATATTTCTGGTAACTGATTTTTTTATTCTAATTAACCACATCCCCACCATCACAGCTATGACATCATCGCCATCAAACCACCATCATTATCATCATCACCACCACCACCACCACCACCATCATTACCACTACCATCATTATCATCATCACCACCACCACCANCACCACCACCACCATCATTACCACTACCATCATTATCATCATCACCACCACCACCACCACCACCATCATTACCACTACCATCATTATCATCACCACCACCACCACCACCACCACCATCATTACCACTACCATCATTATCATCATCACCACCATCATCATCCCCACTACCATCATTATCATCATCACCACCATCATCATCCCCACTACCATCATCATCCCCACTACCATCATTATCCCCACTACCATCATCATCCCCACTACCATCATCATCATCACCACCATCATCATCCCCACTACCATCATTATCATCATCCCCACCATCATCCCCACTACCATCATCATCCCCACTACCATGATTATCATCATCACCACCATCATTACCACTACCATGATTATCATCATCACCACCATCATCATCCCCACTACCATCATCATCATCCCCACTACCATCATCATCATCATCATCACCAATACCATCATCATCATCATTATTGTCAATTTGCTGAGCAAAATTTTCTAAAATAACTATTAGTTTTCCTCCTTTTAACTTTGCAACATAATGATTTTCTATCCCATGGTCTCTTTGGATAATTTTAGGACAAGTTGAAAGTATGGATCAATAGAATATAGAATGGGAGCCTACAATACATACCCTTGACAAGGATGACATTTGACTGGTATTCGATGCTGTTTCACTGGATGAGTAGTGTTCAATAGAACTGGTTTCTTCTTTATTTACGAAGACTGCTTCACCCAAAAGCTTGATTTGCTCTCTAATACTCTCTATCTCTTCCTTGTCATCTTTCAGTTGTACTTTAAGATCTTCCATCACCTTCTCCTGTGAAACCTTTGCACAACAAATCCACAAAGTCACCTTCTCTGAATGAATTGACTTACTGGTTGCACACTTCATTACATATTATGGAGCAGCTTTCATATAACTGTGAAAAGCTCTTTTACTCCGACGAAGGACTAGCGTCTGAAACATCAGTTTTTTCATCTTTTCACAGTGTATAATTTACCTTTTCATCATTACTGTGAAAAGCTCAGTGCTGTATGAGTGCCTTTTGAATGACTGATTTTTTTCTTGCACAATGTGTTAGTTTTGGCATACTTGGGCAGTGTCGTTACCTTGACATGACTATGTTGTCCATGCCAAAGGTGATGCTCAATAGATGATTAAGCAACAGACCTCATTTCTTTCCTATGCAATTGCCCATTTCTGACCACATGACATTCCCCTGAGCCTGAGAATTGTTCTTTTATGGTGAACATTTTAAAATATTTAAATATCAAAGAATCAACTCCCAAGAGCATCACATGGTCTGTAATGGGACAACAAACAACAAAGGTAAAATATGCAGGTCTACAGGAGATAGGTCATCCAAGGTTTAAATATCTGGAAYGACATGAAGTGCTTCTTATTACTATTCTCATCAAAAACACAGATGTTAGTGTTGAGATATTAGTTGTATGCATTCCGTCTTGTAATAACCTATTTTATATCTCCTTTTGCTCCGACAACCTTTTTGGTAATAGGTGTATACAACTAAAAGTCTTAAATTCACGTTTCAAACCTGCTCCATTTCCATGGCCATGAATTTTTCTTTCAACTGTTCTTCCTCATTAGCCAGTCCTTGAAGGAATGTCTCTCTGGTTTTTACTTCTTTGGCGTGGTGTCCTATCCTCTTGACTAGAGTCGATACTTTGGACACCAAATTTGCACTTTCATTTCTGTTCTTTACATTTCCTGTTAGCTCCAATAGGTTTTTGGCCTCTCCCAAAAGAACATCTGACTCATCTTTGATCGTTTTGAATCCAGAGCTCAATTCCTTATAAGATATAATGCATGTTCAGCATTAATGTTGATCTATTAAAATTTATAAATAAATATTGAAGCATATCTTAGGCCTAGGGCAAACGTCGAACTTTCCATGCACCGAACTTAATTACATCAAAGAATGCCGCCTCATTATCACCTGATATCCATTGTTTTTAATGAGTTCGGTGCATGGAAAGTTCGACGTTTGCCCTAGGCCTTACCCTCCATAAATACCGTAAACATTTAAACTTTTTTTGAAATTTTAAAATTATGCTGAACACCATATAAGAAAATGAATACACAGTTAAAATATATATAATTCAAACCTTGACCTTTGCTCTGTTTTAGATATATCAGCCCTAGAGGATGACTTAGTGATTTGAAAATCATCATAAAATAAATAAAAATGGTGTTTACTATCCTTTGTTATCTATTTTCATTGCTAAGGAATTTATTATTGAAAATTCCAAAATGATCACATCATCACACCGACCTTGAAAAAAGTCAACCATCCAATGATGTAATATGAGAATTAGCCCAAAATGGCTGAAACTTATGTTGTTTATTGAGTGGGTAAGACAATGAGTTTGGTATATGTTTTATGGTGTTGACATGCTGCCAATAAACCCAGTATTTGGGTAGGGGTGTTTCGCTGGGATTCTGAAAGGGTTACCCTGTTTATGACAAAAAACTCAAATTTGTAGACCCTGTTTATGACAAAAGATATAAATAATTGCACTGAGTTCCCGTTTCAATTATCATCGCGTATCGTTTTTTTACGACCATAATAACCAGTTTCGGTCAATACGAAAGTAGGAGACCTGAATATGACAGGAAACTCAGGAAGAACTTTAAACTTGAGTGAAATTGCATACCCTGTTTATGACAAGAAGCTCGAAAAACCATACCCTGTTCAGCGGATCATCCCCGTATAGTCCATATATGAGAGTACCCCCCCCCCCTGGACTATAAATTATAAAACCAAAAATGTAGATAACGACTAGTTTTTGAACTAGTTTGGACTGCATCAGTGTTTTTTAGTTGAAACAAATGTCAATGACTTCGACGTATTTTCATATTTACGGTGATGAAATTATCTACTATGATACCAAAAATGTTGCCCTAGATAATAGCTTATTAAACTTTAACCCTTCATTAAAATACTTGTCGAAATGAAATCCCCTATGATTCTCTTCTCTTGAGGATGCTCGGCAGTCTTGGGTACCCCAATTAATATTATTATTGTTATTGTATACTGAGGCTTTACACCATTCCTGGTCTCATTGAATTTGGCTTACCTTGATATGAAGATCACAATGTGGAATTCCAGAGGTCAATGGTGCTTCTTGGGGATTATAGTTTACATACTCATAAGAGGACTCAGAAAGACTGAACGAATTATCCTCAGACTGTGACAAGAAACACCTTCCTKCTGCAGCCATACTTGGTGTAGTTTGTAGTGATAATACTGATGGTGAGATGTTAACACTTGTGCTTTCTAGTTCACCCTTCAACTCAGAGACTTCTTGCCTTAATTTTAAGTTTTCATCTTGAGATTCTTGAAGAACTTTTGCTTTAAAATAAAATGAATACTCAGTGTTTTAGCTTTAGCTTGGAACTGCTCACATGTTCAGTTAAATATTACAGTGCTTCTCAATAAAGACGCAAAATCATAGAATTTTCTGTTGCAACAAAATAGAGCTTTGGTGGGGGTCAATCAAGGTGTTCTTATGACGTTGTCAGAACACACAAACCTTTCAAAGACAGAAGCTTGTGGGGCCATGTTTCCTCCATGCAAATTCATTACCATACCTCCTTACAAGGGCAGATCCAGGGGGGCAAAGGGGGGCTGAAGTCCCCCCTTCAGCAGAAAAAAAAACGATGCTTTTTTATATTGTTTTCCGTTGTGTTGATGGAAGAAACTCAATTAGCCCCCCCTAAAACTTTGGCTGGATCTGCCCTTGCCTTATTCTCGTACATGTATACCTCCTAGCATAGAAGACTAAGGATATTTCCGGTTAATGTGTGGTAAAGGGTTGCTTGTTTATTAATAGCTCTCTCTCACAACTTCAAAATTAGAGGCCATTGAAATTATAGTCATTTAGTGAAAGGAAAGGCACTCTCTAGAATCATTGTAAAATCCTCCCTCCCTTTTTGGAATAGGCCATTTCATGGATCCCGTTACTCAACCTCAGCCTCGTCAGCGTGTAATTATTCTTTAGAATTTGACTACAGTCCGCAGTAATGATATAGCGGCATCATAACTTTAAGAGCTTATAAAAAAGCAACGAGGCAACTAATCAGAAATCGGAGACACACTTTTGACAAACGATGTCATGTGATCTCGGAAACAAAATAAGCATTGGTTTCTGATCATTACCAGCTGTCATCGAACTCCACGAAGATGCCACAGTGAAAATTTGAATAATTCGCTCTAACTTAAAAGGATAAATGTATTTTACAAAAAGGGAAAAAGGAATAGTTTCTACATTTATTCAGCTTTCAGAAAATGTATACTTTGTTGAGGTTTCGATTAAAAGGTTTTGTGCTATTAAGAGTTGAATGCACAATGGTCGTTAGGGGTACCCTGATACCTTAATATATATATATATTTTTTTTTTGATATTTCAAACTTTTAACTTTTAAGTTCATATTCAATCAGCTGATTATCACTGGTTATATATTACATGTATATAATCACCTTACCTAAAACTTCAACTCCCTGTAGTCTCACATTAAGGCTTTTCTTTTCTCGTTGTAGTCTGTTTATTTCCTCCAGTAGTTTGTCCTGTTCCTCAGCGATAAGTGCCATTCCGTGTTCGTCTTTTTTTCATCAGGAAAGATATGAAAGTGAAAATGTTATCAAAAAATATTTTTTCACGAAGCTAATGATTTATAGATTTAAACGTCAAGGGATTTATGGCAGCATTCAATAGAAAATTGACGTATTTTCTAAACAAAAAGTTTTTGACTGTATCATGATTCGTGTACGTGCAGAACTGGACGATTACGCACTTCTTAAACAATGATAGTGAAGGAAGTAATGTGACTGACGGGGGGATCCCCTGTGAGGAACTCGCTCCAACAACACGTCATTAGATGTATTTTCACCATCAACGTAACTTTCCTTTGAAGAGGTTTTAGTGTTTGCTATCAGCCCGGAAGAAATTACGTTCTCCCTCTCATACAAACCTCAATTAATATGTTCTCGTGATATTCCCTTACCTGGTTTTGATTTTTCTATCGACAAAGTCCTAGAATGTCTAGTCATAAGCCATATCTGTTGCGTCGCAGCTCAGATTTTCCCCTCTGTTTTTGAAAAGGAATTTCAACTTGCAATCATAAAAAATTAAAAACAAACAAATAGTTCGTTAATAAAACTATTTTTGTGCAATCGGTGGTGAGAATATCTGAGTTTTCGACAGCATACGGCGACTTCTACGACAGTAAACGAAAAGACAAGAGAACCGTTTATGGCGGACGAAAGCCAATATGTTAATCAGGGGGAATCCCCTTGATCACGTGATTACATCATAGTCACATGATTTCTTAGCCACACAGGCAGCCCAAGCAAAGCCTTTGAGAAGTCCTTAGAATTGGAAAAAAACTGCAAAGAGAACAAAAATTCAAAAAGATAACAAAAAAGAGTTTAAAACGATTTTAATGACGCCTTGTATGATTCTTTTATTCATCCTTAATAGTACAGAAAGTTATTTTAAACGATTTTTGGCTATTTTATAATTTATGGTCTTACTTGTAGAAGGGTGAAAGGAAAGCTTCATTCAAGTGATTTTATTGAAGTATTTATTGAGTTTGTGTTTTTTTTCTATTTTATTGAATTTCCCAAAACATCCATAGATTGGGGTGCCTGTGTCTTCGCTATAAAGGATGGCTGGGGATGGCAAGGGATGGTTAGGGATGGTTAGGGATGGTTAGGGATGGTTAGGGATGGTTAGACATGGTTAG
>NW_022261397.1:0-25004 GCF_009602425.1 Actinia tenebrosa
AATCACGTGCTTATTAATTCACTGAGAGCAAATGAATGAACATTTTGATTCCCATGGGTGAAATATACTGGTGAGCAAACAAACTTTCTACAACCTGTTTTGAGAGATCGCAATAAAACTGCATTTCGTAACACATTGGATACACATGTTTTCATTCAATTCTTTACAAGTAGCTAAAAAGAATCACCAATTTAATATAAAAACAAAAATTTTGCAGTCCAGTACAGACACGTGACCGTCCAACCGTCCAACGAATCATTACGAAACATACACGTTCCGGTTGACTAACTTCAACGTTTCGGCGGCCAGTTAGAACATGGTTTATTACTAGTAGTGTCTAGTGTTCAGGCTTAGTTGCAAACGACTGTATCGTAAACTGTTCATTAGTAATCAGATCAATTAATAGACAAAATATTTGCGCTTTTTACATGGAGTATGCGAAAAAAACCCTGCAGAACGAGGAAGAAAAAGCCCTTTGTTGTTGCGAATGTATTTAGGAGCCACAATAGATAGACTGGGTTACCTGTAGCTAACACGGATATCCGGTCCTGAAACGAGAACTCGAGAACTCGTGTCGAAGAAGAAACGACGAAACAGTTGTTGCTTTTCACCGTAATGCTGGAATGAAGGTATCGTAAATACTCCGAAGTTTAAGTGGGAGAATACGTTAGTTTGTCGTGTTAGTTTTCTAGCGAGAAGTTTTGCACATAAGCACTTTTGTAAACAACTGATTCCTCAGCAAATCGTGCATAATGTCTTGAGCTATCGAATAACAAGAAAAGTGAAAGACACCAAGACGAACACGAATAATGATCATATTTGAACAAGAATGAATACAAGAATATTGAGTTATCGAGGAATAAGAAGGACACTCGCACGCATCTAGTATTTGGCCTTAGTTCAGTCAGGGAAATAGAACTAAACTACAGCCTTACTATAATTAATACTATACGAATGGAAAAAGTGCTTATAAAGCGTCTACAGTTTGAACGGGGAAACCCCCTTTGATAGCCAAATGAACTGAAACATTCATGAAAACCACTGATTACTAATGTTCGGGGTTGGTTTGTTCTCCACTGAGCTAAATCACAAATCTATTTGGCTAGATTTTTAAGACGAAAATAGTCGACTGAAAAACATCGCCATCTTAGTCAAGATGATAAAATGCATAAACAGTTCAATGGCTGCTATACGATTTGACCTTAAACTGATACACCTCTTGCATTAATTTCCTAGAGATATTGTACAAAGGGCCATCTTTTCTTATGCAAAAAACATTAGTGATTGTTTTGTCTCCCAGAATATTTCCTCTTGAGACTATAGGAGTCTATAGATTCGACTTGTAAATAATTCTACAACCTTCATAACTTATACAGACGCGTCACTCAAATCAAGAAGTATTTTACCATTCAGCTATTTACTTCATGTAGAATCAGTACTGAAAGTATTGTCGAAGGGTTCATGTACACTTTAAGAAGTAAGGGATGGGGTCAAATAAATATAAAAGTTCTAGGAAAGAGTGACACGTGGTATTCGCGTTTTCATCCTGTGTTTCTTGGAAATGGCACATGGCTCTGTTACCCTTCCCTGCAAGGCATCAAGGTCCAGGTCCAGAGGAGAAAAGCATTCCTCAATATTACAGGAATGAATCCCATTTCAAATCAGGAAAAAACTAGATTTTCAGCATAAAAAATACTCATTGGATTTCCATTACGTGTTTTTCTACACAATTTTTTTTTCCGGTTTTGCTAACGTTGGTAGAAAATTATGCTGAATAAAGGCATTTTTAAGGGTTCCCCGTAGTATTAATGAATACTCATCAGATTCACCTATTTATCTATGTATTTTCCCAAAGCGTCAGTTCAAACTTGTAAGAGAGTCGGAACAAGGTTTTACCTGAGGTAAGTAAGTGCGATGGAGAGTGAAAATAGTGATCAACTAGCCCTGCTTATACGAGGGGATTTTGAATTTCATCGACATTAATGTCGCACATGGCCTGAACACTACTTAAAAATGAGAGTATTTTAGCTGCGAAACTTAACGTACTTTTTCTTATTATTTCAACATCTTATTTTAAACCTTCATGGTTTCAAGAAACGCAGCCACAGAGTTGTGGTTACTTGTGGATAAATATGAAATACCGTGACATTTCTTGTAAATATTTAATAGCTCAACGATTTAAAAAAATGCAAATCAGCATATTTACTTCCCTTCCTTTTGCATATCACTGTTTCATTTTATTTAGTTTCTTTTTATTCTATTTTGTAAGCGTTTCGTTTTGTTTCATGTCGTTTCGCTTCGTTTCGCTTCGATTTATGTTATTCTTTTTATTCATTTTATTTCTTATTTCATTTTTACCATTTTTTAAAATTTGTTTTATTTCATTTCGCAAGATTTAAGATTAGACTCCTATAATAGGCAATATGAAAATTTGAAGGGGGAATCCCCTAAAGGTGTCATTTTCATTACTCACACCTAACAAAGCAGAAACCGAGAACGCTCCAGAATTGCAGTAAGTATCAAGTATATATATATATTTTTTAAACAGAAATTATACTTTATTTCATCTCTAACACGTATTTTAAAAAAATATTTCCATCCCAGTTTGTCCTGGTTTTAAATTTTGTCTGCTTGGTCATTAATAGCGAACCAAGATATTTCATACTTTCGCTTTCATAATTTCAGTTCAAATTCGAAACGACTCTAGCACAAAGATTTCGACAGACGTCGTACCAAGTATTTTTTATAAACTTACATTTTTCGTGTTCGCATAGATTATAAAAATCTAACTTACTTCGAGAAATAGTGTGAAGACACAGGAAATATATAACATATATATGTAGACACGAACGAACCAGGGCTTCCATTGATAGCAGAGCTTTTTATTAGTTCTGAAGGAACTACCCTGGCTTTATTTATTTTTAAATAAAGGTTACATTCATTCGAAGTCGTCTACAAGATCAGTAATTCATTCCAAATTATTAACGAGAGACCTTAAATTATTTTGCTACGATTGAACGGAGTTCATATGAAGTAACCAAGTTAGTTGTTGCTTTCCTGTTTGTACGGCTTCGGTAAGGGAAATTGAAAGCTAATGGCATTGATCAATCATTGAAGATTCGAAACTATTGATATCATTTTTTTCAAGATCTGAACTTTGAGTCTTACTATTAAGAAATATATATTACAGATGTGATAACTATTTTGTTGGTCTTTGAAATATAGTACGGCTTCGGTAAGGGAATTGAAAGTGAAAGTGAAAGTTATCATGGCCACTGAAGATTCGATACTATCGTTACACTTTTTGAAGATCTGAACTTTGAGTCTTCATACTATTAGGAAATATATATTACAGATGTAATAACTATTTTGCTGTTAAAAATTTAGTCGAATAAAGCAAAAATAGAATTATTTGAAATTTGTGCTGACGAAGCACAAAATTGATGATTCTTAAGTGCGCTTTAGGATCTAAAAAATTCGAAAAATCTTAGTTTTAAATAAGGGTCTTAAAACCTTGTCTGTAAACCATGTGTTTCATAAAATGGCTATGAAATAGTTAGAAATAGGTTTTTCAAAGTTTTTCAAGAAAATTTTTTGATATGTGTTTGGAAGGCAGCCATTTGGCTTCTTTTGAATTTAAACAATAGTCGGGAAAAGAGCCATCTGAGCCTAAAAAGCGAGTTCTATCAAGTTGATATCGTTGACCCTTGTTAGTAAATTATTCGCTGAAATGACAAGCCCCGCTATGGAATTCAACTAAAGAATCGAAAGCACGCATTGTTTATGGATTTGCTCTTTCGTATTCTTACTTATCTTTTGTATCTTTACGTGCACGTAACGGCTAGTTCAATATTTACAACACCAATTCTAGATGAAGTGAAAAACTTATATTTTACAGTCATCACTAGCTCCCCATACGGGGTTCTTCCCGCGTGATATTCAGGACGAAAGTATGATATTTTTACGATTATTTTTTGGAGTCTGTGACGTCATACACTCAACATCGAACATCGCTCCATACATTTCTTTGTAGTTTATGATCAAAATATCAGTAGTAAAGGGAGAAAGAAATACCCAAACACCCCAAAATATAAATTATAGTCACAAGTAATGTGAAATAAGCACATTAGCCACCCTTTGGGCTTCATAGGAATAAAATAAATTAAGGATTTATATACAAAGAAATGTATGGAGCGATGTTCGATGTTGAGTGTATGACGTCACAGACTCCAAAAAATAATCGTAAAAATATCATACTTTTGTCCTGAATATCGAGAAAACACTTCATACAGTGATTATTGGACCTTTAAAGAGTATTTTTAGGAAGTTTCAGCTGAATCCAAGTTTGAGCGATTTTCGTCGTAGTAGCACTTTAAGAGCTTGTGCTCATCGAGGAACGAAGCTGAGTTTGGTCCCTTTTTCATTTAGAATTAATGAATTTGTTATTTTTTTACAGATCGTATTAGTAAATAACTGAAAAACAACCATTCAAAAGGAATGTATTTAGGCTGTCGTGTCGTACGTGGCCCAGACTGGGAATGGGAAGACCAAGATGGCGGAGAGGGCTGTGTAGGCACAGTAGTAGGAGCAGCACAAAATGAGGAAGATAGTGCTGAGAGTACAGTATGGGTGCAATGGGACACTGGTGCACGAGCCAACTATAGAGCAGGCTTAGATGAAAAGATGGATTTAAGAGTCTATGACAGTAGTGGGTCAGAAAAACCAGGTATGAATAGAAAGATGATCCTTTCGTTATCCATGGCGCCGCTTGCATCAAAATAATAATAAAAAGACTAAATTTCGACCTTCTTAATGATGTTGCCAGCAAATGTTTAAGCACGACGATTGATTACATGATTTTTATTGCCTTTAAGCTATTTAGCAGAAGTGTGTGTCTTAAAAAACGGCGGGAAAATTAGCGAAATTTCAAGCAACTTCAATAGAGTTAAATTTCAATCATTGAGTAAACTCATCTTCCTACCTCAAAGAACTTTAAATTAAATCTGGACATTCTACATGTTAAATTACAGTGAACTCAAAGCAGTCAACTCTCAGTCTTTTATAGTCAAATATAATATCACAGACACTTTGCTATTGCGGCGGACAGAAGCAAATTATTGGCATAACTACCTAATGATCGCTTCTACAGACTCTCGCTATTTACGAAATTACGCTTTCCCGCTATATCGGGCACTTTAGAGGACATAATATAGCTTAAAAGTCGAAAGTTTATGCTAAATACTTATCGAGAACTTTGTATGGTAAATAAAGAAGAAGTATTAGCACTACGACGTTGTTGTCAAACTGGAGTTCGACGTCAGGCGTTTTTTGTCAAACTTTCAACATTTAGCAAAGGCGTCATAACGAAGTTGTTGCTGGAAAAGCCGCCATATTGAATTTCATTTACGCTAAGTGTTTCTCCGTGATTGGGGTGTGTTTCTGGCCTGATTCCCAGCGGTTACCAGTATTATCAGTAAATCTGTTGCTAAAGGTCATAAAAACCGTCTCTTTCGTTTGCCTTCCCCCTCTCAGAGTCAATTACGGCTTCTCTATATGAATTCCTTTCAAAAAAGGACACATTTTTTAAAACCCCAATGGCACTACTGCGCAGGTGCGCAATAATTATAATTTGTCTATATACGAACACCCCGTTATAGACCGATCCGGCTATCTTTGAGTGTCTACCCAAACAATAGGTAGTTTTCCCGATGAAATACCAAATGTCCGACCAACAAAACTCGACTTCATATAAGATATTTTAGTAATTATCGATTGTTTTCTTAATGTACCTTTAGAATACATTGATGCTAAGACAGACATTTTCAGCAATCGGTGTTTGTTCCATGCTGTATATCAAGGACACATTTTAGCTTGTCCGACGTAGAAACATTAATTAGGGAGGTAGAACAATGAATGCGGGATCCCTGTATTTCGGACTTTCGCTATAACGAACACAAAGTGATGTGTCCCGAGGGTGTCTGTAGTTGTAGTAATGCTATAGTTTGCTTTACTTTGCAGTGAAGGTCAATGGATTTACCTCCACATGTGATGGATGTGCCAAGAATCCTGTTATTGGTTTGCTATGGCTCTGCATGAACTGTGATGATTATGGGTTATGCACGAGATGTTATATGGGAGATACCCATAGCTTGGATTGCCCTTTCAAAAGAATTGACATGACAGGAGAAAGGTAAGATGGCTACCGTACAAAATGCTCTTGTTGAACTGCCGGGTTGAACTATCCGTATCCGAATCCGTATATTATCATTTTTAGGGCGCATGTGACGTCATAGCCGCCATGTTGGATGACTTTTATAAAATGATTTTTTTCTTTTTGTTTTTGTTCGTCACCGCGGCCATATATTTTGTTCTCTTATTGAATATTTATGGCGGCCAAGATCGATGCGAGGCAACTTTTTCCAGGAAAATTAGAAGATCTTGTCTAGTCGTTGCCTAAACATAGAACGGCATACCAGACGAGACTATCAAAAAAGGAGATGCTTGCGACGCTCACTTGGTGCTGTAAGAAGTATCTGAGAAGAATGTAAATGTCTTGCAGTCGTACGTTAAAACAGCGACAGCGACGCTTGCAAACGATATAACGATCTCACAGAGGTTTGTCTATACTTTCGGTTAGTGTACTTGTTGGCAAACGCGAAGAAGCAACGAAAGTCCAAGCAAGAGGTACTTTTAGTCAAGCAAGAGTAGAAAGAGGACCTGATTGGCGCTGGGGAGCACAAGATGGTGGTCCAGGTGGAAAGGGAACGGTGGTAGAAACAAGAAGCTGGAAGAATGGAGCTAAAAATAGTGTTTCAGTCAAATGGGACAGAAGTAGCAAGGAGAATGTGTACAGGCTCGGTTTTAAAGGAAAGGTAATATTTGTGATTAT
The DNA here is from genome assembly GCF_009602425.1 of Actinia tenebrosa. Next base: position 6,890 of record NW_022261397.1, read on the forward strand.
TTTCTTCTTTTGAGTCGTTCGAACTACGCCTGTTCGTTCATTTGCTTGTTTGTTTGTTTGTTTGCTCGTTCGTTCATGTTTTCGTTCGTTTTGTGTTCTTTCGTTTTTCATCTGTTCGTTTATTCGTTTGTTTGTTCGTTCTTTCTTTTGTTCGTTTGTTCGTTCGTTCGCTCTTCGTTCATTCGTTCGTTCATATGTTCGTTCGTTCATGCTTTCTTTCGTTAGATATATTCACTCGTTTTTTCATTTAACCGTTTGTTCGTTCATCTGTTCCTTCTTTCATTTGTTGCTTCATATTTGTTCATTCGTAGATTAGATTTGTTTGTTCGTTCGTTCGTTCATTTGTTTGTTCGTTTGTTCATTTGTTTGTTTTTTCATTCGTTCGTTCATTTGTTCGTTCGTTCATGCTTTCTTACGTTAGATATGTTCACTCGTTATTTCAATTAATCGTTTGTTCGTTCATTTGTGGCTTCATATTTGTTCGCTCGTAGATTAGATTAGATTTGTTTGTTCATTCGCTCATTTGTTTGTTTTTTCATTCGTTCGTTCATTTGTTCGTTCGTTCGCTCGTTCGTTCGCACATTTGTTTGTTTTTTTCATTCGTTCGTTCATTTGTTCGTTCGTTCGCTCGTTCGTTCGCACATTTGTTTGTTTTTTTCATTCGTTCGTTCATTTGTTTGTTCGTTCATTCGTTCGTTCGCTCGTTTTCACTTTTTTTCAAATACAAGAATATGAAAATGGGAATGCTCAAGGTGTGCAAAACACTGTCTTTTCTAATAAATCTTTTAAGGTCGATATAATATCAACCACACCAGCAACTGGAGGCTTCTACTACAGGGACCACCTGCCAGGACTACGAATACGAGCCAAGAAGACGGTCAGCGGCTTTACCACTGAAGACAAAGTCAAGGTTAACGTCACAAAGGAACAGCTGATGGAGTTAGCTGAAGGCCATGGAGGATGGACTGAAGACATGGAAAAGGTATATAAACCACCTCTGATAACGTCTTTATAGCCAATAAAAATGGTCATGTCCTGGCAGCCATATTGGAATCTGCTTTCCCAGGCAACTTTTATACATGAAGTCGATTGCAAATCGTTAAGTATATTGTAACGCTTCCAAAAAACAGTTTAGAAGTAGGAAAATGAAGCTTAATGGCAGATATTTTTATATACTAATCCTTGTTTAATTAATTGATAATTGCTCGATAGATAATTGATTTAACCAGTGAGAGAAGGGCTAATGTCCAACTTTAAAAGCCACTCTAAAAAATGTAAAGATTTACCACAAGTTATAGTAAAGGTGTTTCTGTGGTATAGACGGGCAGTTTTGCGCATGCACTCGTGCTCCCAGCTCTGGGACTCTCCGCGCTACACTTCTGCATGATAAGTAAGTCTTCCAATTATGCACACTTTGAATTTCAGGGAGCTAGTCACGTACGAATGCGATAGCTCATCTTATCGACACGTATCACAAAACAAAAATATAGTGCAGTTTTCGTATGACTGTGAAAAGCTCAGTGCCGTAAGCGTGACGTGCCGTGATCGTGAAACTTTCTAGAATTTTAATTGGCTGATTTTTTTCACGCGCCATATGATTGGTCTAAAAGTGCCGTGATCTTGGCGTGACGGTGTCCGCGCCGTGTTTATGCCGTGTTCCAGGTATTTCATTGGATGGAGAGTAAATTCTCGTGCAATGTGATTTGTCTGGCGTATCCCTTGCCGTGTTACGACCGTGTTCGTGCCGTGCACGTTTCACAGTCATACGAAAACTGCACTAATATAGCAGATATAAATGATTCTTCTAGTAATGCTTACTTTCTGTTGCATCTTCCCAGTGTATTCCAAAGATCGGTGATGTCCATGATTTTACCAAGTCTGGTGACGTCATTGTAGATTACGATGGTGAAAAGTTTCGGTTCGCCCCACAAGCACTCGCCAAGGTATAGTAACCTGAGAGAGATAGAGAGACAGGGGGGAGGGTTATATTATAAAACGATAAAGAAATCCGCTCTGCTTTTTTGTCAACCAACAGACCTAATCCACTGTTTTCCCATTTCAGACCACGTGTCATTCCCCAGAATATTATTTCTTTGTTTAACGGTTGCGCATTGGAAGTCACCTAAATATGAATACATTTAAAACAAGAATCTTATTCTCGAGAGAGTGACACGTGGTCTGAAATGGGCAAAACATTACACTCAAGTAGATTTGGTCCACTGATCGGAAATGACGTAGAAATAAAGTCACTGCGAAACTGAGGTGTCCGACGAAGCTCCCGAAAATTGACCAGCGTGAAATATAAAGATGCCCACCACATGAGTGTAAAGATTGCGTCACTATTATCAAGTGCTTATCGGCAACGCGTTTGTTTTCGTTTGGTGGCCTGGAAATCCATAATTTCATAAGGAAAAATGATACCTCAGTTTTGCAAATTTTCTTGATTCTGATTGAATAACATATTTTCTAAGATCAACCGAAAGTTTTAATATGACCTAGGTTTTAGCCATCTTTGCCATCACCAGTGTCCAAAGTTAACAATTGTTGCTATTGACCTTACAATACGTACACTTTGTACCCTGATGATATTAGATTTTTTTTTCCTGTGTTCCTTACAGAGGCTAGTATTTTTAGCTTGTGATGAATTTTTATATCTTAGGTCCCTCATTATAAAAAAGGTGATAAAGTGTTGGTTAGTGAAGACATGAATTTGGTGGAGAAACTGCAAGATGGACACGGTGGATGGAACCACAGAATGAAAGCGGTACAGTATAGGATGGGATGGGATGAATGGATAGATAAATAGATGACAGCAAAGGATGGGAGAAGATGGATGGATGGATGGATGGATGGGATGGGATGGGATGGATATAGATGGATACAATCGATAAATGGGATGGGGTAATGGATCGATAAATAGATGAAACAACATACCGCAAATTCCAAATCAGCAGCCATTTCTCTTTTGTAAATGCCCATATCACCAGCATATGCTGTCTTTTTTCAGATGTTGGGAAAGATAGGCACGGTGAAGAAAGTTGAGAGCGACAATAACGTGGTCATAAAAGTGGATAACGACATCTGGATGGTAAACGCCGCTATTTTGACTCTACACGAGGCAGCTGCAGACGGAGAAGTGGAAGAAGATAGTGACGACGATGATGAACATCCACTACAAGCACTCTTTAAGCAGCACGCTCTTCAGAAACGTCAGTACCTCGAAATAAAAATGTTAATGATCATTAAAATTTAGAGTTATATAAAATAGATATTTCCCGCCCTACTTCCCCTCCATCTTCCCACTCATCTATTCACGCTGATATAAGAAATAAAGTGTAGATAAAACAAATGGGCAATAACCTGGCCCCAAACAGCACAATGGCAAAAAGAGCTATTTGGCTGGCCAATACCCAACAGGCACATCAATTGCACTCTATTTCTCCCAGAGAAATTAAAGGGGGACTAGCACGAAAATCATCCAAATTTTAATTCAGCTGAAACTTTACTGGAATAACCCTTAAAGGTCTAATAATCACTGGTTAAAGTTTTTTCCTGATATTCGGGATATTCGGTATTTCTACGAATTTTTATAGGAGTCTGTGACGTCATACACTCAACACTAAACATCGCTCCATACATTTCTTCGTACATAACTTCATGCTTTACTTTATTTCTATTAAGCCCAAAGGTCCGCATAAGGACTTAACGTACATAACTTGTGGTTAGAATCATTTAATGTTATCTTTTCTTCAAAATACTGATTTTAAAACTAGAAGATATTTTGATTACAAACCACAATAAATATAACTACTTATGTCCTTATTTGTATTTGCTGTTGTTCCTTTTATGAAAGAAATTTGTTCTAAGGGCTTCTTAGTACTTTTAAGAGCTTTCTTAAAGTTGTTTCTTTTCGTTAGACTTCTAGTCCACTTATCTACATATATTCATGTCTAAAATTATTTTGGAGAGAGGCAAATAGGGAATGTTTTTATCGATAGTGTATTTGAGAGTGTACCTTGACTCAGCTAGACTTGCCTTGCTTAATCATGTTACAGTATTGACAGATGCATTCTCGGAAATGTTTACTGGGGAAGGAAAGACACAGAAAGAAGATGATGAAGGACTGGCTCTCGTGCAAGCTGCGGCTAATGGTCACGTGTCACGTGTCACGCAAGCACTCGATGAACGCCCTGAACTGGTAGGCATTATACTTTATATCAAGACAAAACATATTTTGGTCTCCATAAATATTTTTATGACGCGTCTCTAATAAAACAAAAAATGGACTCAAAACAAACCAGCGCACCCCACCCCCTCCCCCCGAAAATAAGCTATCTAAAACAAACCTATGTGGCGAATCTAGGGGAGAGGTGCAGGGGAAGCACACCCCGCCCCCTCCCCCCATAGATGAGCTATCTGCTGCGTTGTTGGTACTTGAGTTCGTAAACGTCTTGATCATAGAGGGTTAACCTACTCTACTTAAAAAAATACTGAATCTGCCCCTGTATGTATGAAGAATTGCTAAAGAAGCGAAATTGAAAATCTTCAGACCATTCGAACACATAGAGACGATCCCAACTTTATTCTTTTGTTCACCAAAGATTTAATTTATATATAGACCCCTTGCACTGAGTCCCTAGAGGAATTGTTCTCGGGGACAAAACAATGGCTTTTTTTTGCATAAGTAAGGACGCTCTATTGTTTAGTCCCCCAGAACAATTCCTCTAGGTATTCAATGCAAGGAATCTATAGATCGCAGAAGTTCGACTCTATATATTCATTCCATCAAAGCTTCGTAAAAACACATCATTTACACGAGGTCTAGGTCTAGGATTCACCGGTGTGCTTCTCAATAGCACGCGCGGTATCCTAACATTTGCCAATGCGACAAAATGGGTTTTTGATGGATGTAAGTCAGTGTTTTTTACGCAATGTCACGGAAACGCCTTAATTGACGTCCGCGATGACGCAATTCCGCACGTGCTATCAAGAAGCACTGTAAAGTTATAAAATCAACTAATCGGCGTACCTTTGATTATATTCCAGTTGAATTATAAGTCGTCACTGCTTGAGAAGACCTGTCTGCACATGGCATGCCACAGCGGTTACTGTGACATTATCCAGCTACTGCTGGAGAAGAACGCTGATATTTCAATCAAGGTACCAAAGATCTGCGACATATATCTACATTGAAAGGAAGAAATCTTTATAAGAGACATGTTTTGAAGTGGATTTGGAATGGAGACACGGCAGCCTCGTTGTAGGACAGGATGCAAACTTTGTACCAAGAGATTTATTTTCCATTACCATGCAGTGCCCATGTGCCTTTCACACACACCACCACATCCCCCCCCCCCTCCACCCACACCCCCCAGAATCTGCACTCGGGCTTTTTCTCTACTGCTGATGTTTTGTATACATGAGATAAATTGAATTAACCTGTTCTTTAATCGTTCTTTTTAGGATGGACAAGGATACACCGCCATCCATCATGCAGCTTATGGGTATGCGATGAAGCGAAACTTTCAGTTGGAACTTGTGCTGTGAACCTTTCCCGAATTTGTGACCACGAAACAATATGCTTCCAAGTCGAGGACATGATGTTTTCATACATTTGATGTCATTTGTCAAGTTTAGCCTTGACTTTGAACCATTGTTTGTAATAAGTGGCTTTGTAAGACAAGTTCCAGCCATAGTTTCCAACGCGTAACATGTTCACTTGTGAGATTTTCTTGGCGAAAAATCAGACATCATTTTTACCTTTTTTTCAGAGATAAAACCGGCGAAGCAATGAAATTAATGATTGCGCACGGGGTGGATCCGAACATCGCTGACAACGACACCAAATGCACACCATTACATCTGGCTGTCAAAGAATCGAATGACAATGCTGTTAGAATACTGGTGCAGACAGCTACTTGTGATGTTAATCTGCAGGTAATTCAAATAGTCAACCCATCTTTCAGCATGATCTAGTGAGAGGCCGTATTAGCCATTCCGAGGTTGAGGAAAAGACTGGGTCGTGTTGGCATTGCAGTGCATTATGGGACATATTTTCAACATGGCGTCTATTTCGTCCCCTAAAGCAATCCCAAAATGCACTGCAAATCCAACTCGACCCAGTCTTTTACTCAAGATTGGTATAGCTAATACGTAAAAGTAGACCTCGTACCTTGGCCTTAAAATTCTGGCTCGTGCGCGCAATAGACTTGACTTTGGACCCTCTATGTTATAAGCAAGTGCAATCACATCTTTTGTTAACGTCAATCAACATGGCGGCTATGACATCACACGTACCCAAGAATACTTGATTATTATAGGACGTAGTTGGAGAAACGCCCCTGCACGACGCCATATCAAAACGAAATAACAACATCCTTGACTTGATCTTGGACGCGCCGAAAATAAACCTCACGCTGAAAAACAAAAGTGGATTCAACTTCCTGCACTTGGCAGCGTACAAAGGCAACTCATAGTAAGTACAGATGGTCACAAAGTAGACCTTTTTCAAATTCGTAAATTACAAAACTACCATGGGTTTATCTATCAATAGTGCTGCAAGAAAATTACTTGCCAAGTCTCCAGAGTTGGTGAACGTGCCCAAAGAAGATGGTTTCACGTCTTTGCACTTGGCCGCTGTCAATGATCACTGTGACATTGCTGAAATCATCCTGGCGCAGGTAAGTCTTGTTTGCCTGTACGACGTTCTGACCTTTTCCGATATACGTAGAAACATATACAGTAAGTACAATCAGTCTGAGCCATTTTCGAGTTCCAAGTTATCACTATGTTCCTTCGTCTCAGAATACTCAGGGTTAGCCTCGCATCAGTGTCTAAATATCAACGGTAAAGTAGCTTTGAGAACTCGAAACTGGAGTATTGCGAATGATTTGTTTTACCTATAACATAAGAGAGTACGGATTTCGCGTTCTGCTATGAATACCTATGGTAAAATAGGATGCAAAGGCTCAGGTCAAACGTTGAACTATACTAGAGCCGAAGCTAATTGAAAAAATGGATAAAAAGGCGATCTTGTTTGATGTCATTATGTTCGGCTCATGTGAGGGTCGACGTTTGACATGGACCTTAGTCTAATTAATGAAAGGACCATGGAATAGTCACTGAAAGAAAGATATATAACCAATGAAAAATGTACGTTTTCTAGAATGATTGTAAGGTCGACTGTCGCACGAAAAACAACCAAACACCACTGATGTTAGCCGTACATGAAGGATACCTGAAAATGGTCAAGATCTTTGAGCAGCACGGGGCAGACGTCAACGCAGCTGATGAGGATGGTGATACACCTCTTCACGTCTCTCTTATGCGCGAGAAATTCTTCTCCGTAGGAATGGGCTCGGTAATAATTACATAAATCGTAAAACAATCTTTCTGCGACCTAGACAACTCTCAAACGGATGTGTCTTTGGATCCTGTCAATCAAAAGATTACTATCTAAGACCGTTGTAAAATAATAAACCAAACTTTACCTTGGGGGTAATGTTTTCCCATTTCAGACCACTTGTTATTTAGAGTATCATTTCCTCGTTTAACGATTGCTCACGAGACGATATATGAATATGGATACAACTGAGTTAAAGAATCCTATTCTCATAATACATGGTCTGAAATGGAAAAACTTGCATTGATCCAAGATAAAGACTGAGGTCTAATTGATGCTAGGGGATGGAAGCCCAAGTACGAGCAAATATACCGCATCTAGAGCTGTTTGGGTCGCAGAAACTTGGAAAGCTCTCTGATAATCTAGTGTGCTCTGAAGGTCGATTATTGCGAGCCTTGGGTAACCATGAAAACAGTGACAGTTTATACGCAGAGATATCGCGTGTTCCTTACGACCCTGACAATTGGTCCTAACATTAACCCAACATTTATCTAACATATTTTACAGCTGCTTGGTCTGTTTGGTAAGAGCACTAGTTCGTACACAGAGATATCACGGTACTTGATATCGCATGGCGCTAATGTACGTCAACCTAATCAGGCTGGCAAGACTCCCATGGAATACGGTGAAGGCACCAAAGCTGAACCAGACCTCAGGAAAGCCTTTGAAGAGACCAAGTAAGTACCGATCAGTAGTATCAGGAGCATATCATGTCAAATGGTGATGCCTTAACAGCGCGCTTTTTCCGTGCATCTCAAAAAAATTAAGACCGCTAAGAATTAAGGCTGGAAATCTGCAGTCGAACAAATCATACCAGCAAAAAATTATTAGGTATACTAAAGATTTCAATACGAAAAAATAAGTTGATAATGAAATGGTTTCCATGTTCTTTTGCATCTTACCTAATGGTACACGATGGTAAGAGTGTACGTTATGCCTTAACACTTGTCATCTATGTTAGATCTCATCTATGTGCAATGATTACATTGCTAGACGTTGCATCAAGGTTCTTTCGTAATATATTCTCGCGAAAAACGTCTTGGGTTTACTGAGTTACAAGAGACTCTTGTGTTGACGTTCGTTTGTAGACTTTATATGCAAATGCTATTTGCCGACTACCTGTAAGATGTATTTATATCTGCTTTCTCCAGGGTAAAGGAAGAGAAAAAACCAACTGGAAGTGAAAAAATGAATATAGTTAATAACTTTGCAAGCAAAAAAGTAAGTCAAGTGAGAGATGATCGATAAACGAAAAAATTCAGTGATAGATGTGAAATACTTTGTCATGCGATCTTACCTTGAACTGAAATAAATATTCTTGTGCATTTTCAGGAAGAAGACACTGTGCAGGCCAGAGAACTAATGGAAGTAAACCAAGAGATCAGCGAAAACCAAACGGTCACTCGTTCAATAGATGGGTTTAAAAATGCACAGACACTGGAAGCTAAAAACGTAAAAACCGAAGAGGGAGGGACCTCGAAAGAAGACAGTCAACAGAAAATGTCTGGTAAGCAAGTGGAAGAGGAAGAAGAATTCCAGAACGGAACCAGTTCACCAGTGAAGAAAACTAAGAGGAGTTGTTTGATTTGCATCGATGGTGAAGCAGACGTTGTATTCAAGCCATGTGGACACACTGTCCTGTGTAAAGGTACTGGAACATTGCACGCATACCTGTATGCGTGATTGCTGCTTTCATACATCTTGTCATCGTTATAGGGTTAGGAATACCTTACCCCCATTTTATTGTGCAGAAGCTACGTCAGGCATGCATGCATAAGAACTGACATGGCTTGTTTGAACTTTGAAATGGCTTCTCCATGTTTTTGCGCCTGGTAAGCACGCATTGACATTATAGTAATAATAATAATAATAATAATGGAACTTATATAGCGCACATATCAAAATTCATGGCGCTTCACAATAAGAAATAAAATAAATACCAGACGTATATTACAATATTAATGAAATGTCATAGTTCATTGATGTTCACTTTGAATCAGAGGAGACAAAGTTCTTGAACAAATGAGTTTTCAGTTCATTTTTAAATAATTGGATTGAAGAACTTTTCCTAATTGGAAGTGGGAGGTCATTCCACAGTTTAGGGCCAGCAACGTAAAAAGATCTGTCACCATAGGTCACCAGACGAGATCTTTTTTCTTCTAGATACTCCATGGTTGTAGATCTGAGAGTGCGCAAATTTAGTGGCTTCAGATTTTGTTTTTGCGCACTGCATCAAAGACGCATGCTAGGTGGTTCCAATTATCAGTGACATTCAAGTTGCTTCTCGTGCGCAGTTTTTGCGCATCTCATATACGGGAGGTTCTTGTAAGACATGCCTTAACACTGAAATGGCGTTCCCATTTCATTGCGCATCTCATCTATAGACCTTTTATGAGCACTGCATGCTTGCTTCACCTCTCAGTAGATCTATTTGTTGTGGTACGCCTAATCCAATCTGAGCACACCAACCGTAATGAAAAGATACGACTGTAGCAAGATTGCTAGGCTATGATTTTCCCTACTCACTGCAACATTCATCTCCACATTCTCACACTACCTTATCTGCTTTTAGGGTGTTCTGTTCGAGCTAAACGCTGTCCAGAATGCAAGCAACTGGTGATGAACAAGACAACTGAAGGTAAGTCAACAAAGACAATCAATTTAGAATGTTTGAAATTCCCTTTCATTTAATCAGAAAAATAAAAATAAAAATACATGCCAAAGTCATTTGCAAATTCGTAGCTCAACGAGGATTTCAAATCTAGATTCAAATATTGTCCTTCTTTTAGATGGAAAAAAAGTACCTCCTAAAGTCGAAAAAGAGGACCTGGACGCGAAAGAAAAGTTGCAATCAACGGAGAAAAAGCTAAAGAAACTCGAGGAGATGGTAACTTGCTGTGTTTGTCTGGAAAGGAAGAAAAACATCATCTTCTCATGCGGGCATGGCGCATGTCAGGTCTGCGCTGAACATCTTAGTGTTTGTGCTATCTGTAAAAAGGAAATCCAAAAGAAAATAGCCATATTCTAAGCGATCTCTGGGGTGAGCTCCCTGTGCACTCCGAAAACAAGACGATGGAAGTAAATGTACCATACTGATTCCCTGCTAGAACAGTCCTATTCCTTTTTAACAACAACAAAAGAAGACTCCCTCTGCACATCAAGGTAGAATTAGGACTGCTAGCAGAGAACCATGTTGGATATTAGAGAGTTTTAGATTCACGTTTTTTCTTCCCACAAACGGCAAAATTGACCACGTTTTCATCGTTTTCCTGCATTTCGCTTTACCTTTTGCATACCTTTTCACAAAAGACAAATATTCTTTTGTTTATCTAATACTTGGAGATTTTGGCGATTCCTTTTCACTAATTTTAAAGAAGTTTTCACTGATAGTTAACTTTTCACGTTTCACATTTGTCGTATACGAGATTCTAAAACTCTCTAATGACGAAAGACGATAACGACTACGACAACAGCAACCATGACAACCACAACGATGACACCAACACCACCAACAACAACAACGATGACATCAACACCACCACCAACAACAACGATGACATCAACACCACCAACAACAACGATCACAACAACGATCACACCAACAACAACAACCATAACAACAACAAAAAAGCATGCAACAGCTTGCCCGTCCAATCTCTAGATTAACCGCTCTTAAATTAAAACTACGTAATTTCTTGATAGATTAAATTGAACCTGCTAACCATATTGAAGAATTTTATTCTAATTTAAAACTTTCCTTTCCGAGAGCCGTATGTTACATCATGATGATAACTTAATAATATTTAATTTTCCTTACGATAGAGTGCATTTAGTAAGGTATGGTAAGCTACAATAGAGTAAGCAACACTTATTTTCCTAGTGTGCCAAACCATTTCACTTGCGTATTGTGGTTATTTTAGCTTTAGATGTGTCTTGTGTCTTGATTTTGCAGCAGCGCAAAGGAATAAAAGCTTTAAAACCATTTCACTTGTGTATTGTGGTTATTTTAGCTTTAGTTGTGTCTTGTGTCTTGATTTTGCAGCAGCGCAAAGTAATAAAAGCTTTAAAACCATTTCACTTGTGTATTGTGGTTATTTTAGCTTTAGATGTTTCTCGTGTCTTGATTTTGCAGTAGCGCGAATAAATAATACGAATAAATAAATAAATAAATAATACGAAATACGATAATACACCAGACAACATTTATTTTTTCAATTATTTTCAAAAATAAGAAAAACGAGTTCGATTTCTTCTCACTCCATATTTGCAAATTTTGAACTCAAATATAGCTGATTATTGAGGGACCGTTCATTTTAAAAAAGGTCAAATAAATAAAAAAATTCAAGGAAAGAGTGACAAGTGGTCGTGTTCCTGTGTTTCTTGGAAATGTCACATGGCTCTCTTACCCTGCCCTACAAGGAATCATGGTCCAGGTCCAGAGGAGAAAAGCATACCTCAATATGACAGGAATGAATCCTATTTCAAATCAGGAAAAAACTAGATTTTCAGGATAAGAATACTCATTGCATTTCCATTACGTGTTTTTCTATACACAACTTTTTTTGGTTTTGCTAACGTTGGTAAAACATTTTGCTGAATAAAGACATGTTTAAAGGATTCCCCGTAGTATTAATATGAATGTAAATAATAAATATTCATCAGGTTCACCTGTATATCTATGTATTTTCCCAAAGCGTCAGTTCATAGTGAGTCAGAACAAGGTTTTACCTGAGGTAAGTGTAAGTGCGATGGAGCTTGGAAACCCTGTTTCTTAACATGGCACTAAGTTTTCTATGTTTACAGAATACTTGACGCAGGGTTGGGTTAAATTCGACTTTAAAATGCTCCTAAATACCAATGGATAAGTGAAAATAGTGATCAACTAGCTTTGCTTATACGAGGGGATTTTGAATTTCATCGAAATTAATGTCGCACATGGCCTGAACACTACTTAAAAATGAGAGTATTTTAGCTGCGAAACTTAACSTACTTCATCTTATTATTTTAACATCTTATTTTAAACCTTCATGGTTTCAAGAAACGCAGCCACAGAGTTGTGGTTACCTGTGGATAAATGTTATGAAATACCGTGACATTTCTTGGAAATATTTAATAGCTCAACTATTAAATGCAAATCAGCATATGTTTACTTCCCTTCCTTTTGCATATCACTATTCCATTTTATTTAGTTTCTTTTTATTTGATTTTGTAAGCGTTTCGTTTCGTTTTGCTTCATGTCGTTTCGCTTCGTTTCACTTTCATTTCTTATTTGATTTTTACCATTTGTGCCATTTCATTTCAGAAGATTTAAGATAGATTTCAGAAACATAATAAGAGTCCTACGCAGCCACTATTAGGGTCGTCACGCAACGCTTACTCCTATAAGTATTCTGGGAATTTACACTGAGTAATTAATGTCTACTGTGCGGATACTCCAACCGGGACCTTTGATAAACTAGTATCATTAACCAATCATATTGCGACATTTATTTCAATATTTTTTAAACAGCCAATCAGATAGCACATCGATATTCAAATAGTCCGGGTTAGTGTCTGCACAGTAAGGGAAATCCCCTAAATTAACTTGTCAGTTTCATAACGCACAAAGCAGAAACTGAGAACGCTCCAGTTTCTTCCCAGCCGGGGTTTGATCGTGATAATTTAACAGATCGCTGTATTCAATTGAGGTAAGTATCAAGTCAATATATATATATATATTAAACAGATATTATACTTTATTTCATCTCTAACACGTATTTAAAACAAATATTTCTCGGTTTGTTTTGGTTTTAAATTCTGTCTGCTTCGTCATTAATAGCGAACCAAGATATTTACTTCCGCTTTCCATGAGGAAAACAGGATCAAATTCATAATTTCAGTTCCAATTCAATACGACTCTAGCACAAAGATTTCGACAGACATCGCACCAAGTACTTTTTAAGACTTACATTTTTCGTGTTCGCATAGATCATAAGAGTCTAACTTACTTCGAGCAATAGAGTGAAGACACAGGAAATAAATAGCAAACATTTTTGGACATGAAATCGTCTACTCGATCTGTAATTCATTCCAAATCATTAACGATATACCTTAAACTATTTTGTTGCGATCGAACGGAGTTGTATCGAGTAACGGTAACCAAGATTAGTCACTGCTTTCCTGTTTGTATGCATCAGTAAGGGAAAGTGAAAGGGAAAGTGAAAGTGAAAGTTATTATGAATCGAGATTATTTTATAGTATTTTTTTTAGAAGATCTGAGCTTTTAGTCATAGGATATATGAATTACAGATGTAATAACTATTTGCTGGTTAAAAATTCAGTCGAATAAGCAAAATTTGAATTATTTGAATTTGTGCTGACGCAGTACAAAATCTTATGATTGACGCAATTTTAATTTCTAAGTGCGCTTGAGAATCGAGAATCTTAATTTAAAATAATGATCTAAAGAACTTGTCTGTAAACAATATTCAATAAAATGGTTAAGAAATAGCTAAGAAACTCTTAGTTTTTCTACTAGATGAATAGATTTTTCAAAACTAAATACGAAATGGTTTTGATTAAAGTTAATTATCCAAGGAAGATATAAAAAACTGCGCAATGGAATTCCACTGGACAGGAAAATCGAAAGCACTCATATATTTTCGTATCTTTAAACTTTCAGTGCACATGACCATTAGTTTTTACGAAGTCTGTATTTATGGCCCCAACTCCCTTCCTCTTAATACTCCAGTTTCGAGTTCTCTGTTGCTCAGACTTAGCCTCGAATATTGCAGAATATTCTTGTGTTCCAGTGAAGTGCATGTAATTACAAAGTGTTTGTATTGTTGAAGTTGTGCATTCTTTACTTTACTGTTGGTATTTGTGAATATTTAAACACTGATACAAGGCTATCCCTGAGTAAATGAGTCTGTAATCAAGGAACACAGCGGTACTGGTCTACTATTGGTTATTTTCACAGATTGTATCAGTAAATAACTGAAGGACTATAACCATTCAAAAGGAATGTATTTAGGCTGTCGTGTCGTACGTGGCCCAGACTGGGAATGGGAAGACCAAGATGGCGGAGAGGGCTGTGTAGGAACAGTAGTAGAAGCAGCACAAAATGAGGAAGATAGTGTTGAGAGTACAGTATGGGTACAATGGGACACTGGTGCACGAGCCAACTATAGAGCAGGCTTAGATGAGAAGATGGATTTAAGAGTCTACGACAGCAGTGGAGCAGGTAAACCGAAATGCTTGGCTTCGATCGTAAATAAGTAATGTTTAAGGCATCATTTTACTGATGAAGGCCATTGGTATACGGTCGAAACGTTTAGTTATCATTACTTAAAATCAGAGACAAACCAAATATTATTGATATTACAGTGCGAATCGAAAAACCGTGAGCACCTAGAAATATTCCAGGAATGTTCTATTCTTTTTTGGCCAATCAGAATTGACTTTCTAACAACGAAGAAAATGCGGAAAGATAACAATAACGCTTCTGATTGGCTAATAAGCATTCTTGGAATTTTTCTAGGTGCCCACGGTTTTCCGATTCGCACTGTAAGTAATGCTCAAGTTACAAGGGAGATTACCTCCAGAAACAATGTGAACAACTCACTGCGCATGTCGAGGAAATCAAGAACAATCACCCAACACTTGTCGACACCATGCTTGGCTGAAGAAAACAAGTAAATACATAAATAATTTTAAAGAAATGTATTGTTGAATCGAAATTAGGACTAACTTTTCGTTGACATTTTGTACCCTAATGCAAATTAATCCTTTAAATTGCATGTAGCAATGATAACAGTAGTAATGATTATTTGAAGCAATATTTAAAACAACGCGCTAGATTATTTGGTAACATTCTCGTTTACACAGCCAGCCTTTCTTTTGGCCCTCGCCAATAAACAAGTTGCACATTCTTCACATTGTAGTTGACTTTTGCAAACAATCATGCTCTTAAACTAGGCTAAACCGGGTTAAAGGAATCGCGGTATGTGCCAAACGCGAAACCGACTATTATGGGTGAAAAATAGTGTTTTCCCTTTTCCATGTTAATCCATTAAGTATTTTTCGTTTTGCAGCGTCTAGTGCAGGAAAACATATCTTGGTTATGTGTGATGGATGCAATCAGCAGCCTGTTCTTGGTATTCGTTGGAAATGTATGACGTGTGATAACTATGATCTCTGTACAAGCTGTTACATGGCAGATACCCATGACTTGGAGTGTGTGTTTTCTCGGATGGAATACCAAAATGGACAACGGTGAGTCAAACATTCGCTTAATCGTGGAATAGACTTCTTTAGCATAGACATAATGTTTTCCCATTTCAAACCACGTGTCATTCTCTTGAGAATAAGATTGTAAGATTGTAGCATTTAAGTTGTATCCATATTCATATCTTCTCATGCCCAACTATTAAGCAAGGAAATGATACTTTTGGGAAATTAAAGACACGTCGTCTGAAACAGGAAAAAATTACGCCCAAGGTAAAGAGGCCTATTAAGGATTCATTCTACGTTGCGTGCGACAGCGTTTTCAACAGATGTAAAGTGAAATAGATATAAGTTGATCTGTGGATCGATGTTTAATCTAGTGTTCCAGTTGGCAAACGCGAAGGTGCGACAAAAATCCAAGCAAGAGGTACTTTTAGTGGTGCAAGAGTAGAAAGAGGACCTGATTGGCGCTGGGGAGCACAAGATGGTGGTCCAGGTGGAAAGGGAACCGTGGTAGAAACAAGAAGCTGGAAGAATGGAGCTAAAAATAGTGTTTCAGTCAAATGGGACAGAAGTAACAAGGAGAATGTGTACAGGCTCGGTTTTAAAGGAAAGGTAATATTTGTGTTTCTTTTGCCCGTTCACGTGTTCCATTTCCTTCCTTCGTTTGTTCGTTCGTTCGATCATTCGTTCGATCGTTTGTTTATACGTTCGTTCGATCGGTTCATCTAGATATGTTCGTTCGTTCATACGTTCCGTAGTTCGTTCCTCCTTTACTCCGTTCGTTTGATCGTTCCTTCATACGTTCCGTAGTTCGTTCCTCCTTTACTCCGTTCGTTCGATCATTCTTTCATATATGTTCGTTCGTCCGTTCGATCGTTCCTTAAAGTAACTCTTTTTTCAATAAATCTGTTTAGGTCGATATACTATCAACTACACCAGAAACCGGAGGCTTTTACTATAGGGACCACCTGCCAGGACTACGAGTACGAGCCAAGAAGACGGCCAGACAAAGTCAAGACAAAGACAAAGTCAAGGTTAACGTCACAAAGGATGAGCTGATGGAGTTAGCTGAAGGCCATGGAGGATGGAATGATGACATGGAAAAGGTATATAAACCACCTCTGATTACTTCTTAATAGTCTAAAGCAATTTGTACGTTAGTTTGTTGTTGGTATAGCCTTCGTGCAGCCCGACTTTAATGAGAACAAATAGAATCTAAGAATTCTGTACTAAATAGGTTATAAATTGTAAAGTATAGATTGCAGTACTTAAGAAAAAACGTTGTCATACGAAAATAGAACATTAGTGATTTAGTAAAAAAACAAAAGAAGATCACTGAAGCTGAATTTTTACTTTTGTCTTTTAATGTCTTCATTTCTCTCAAAATTACTAATGTTATATTCTTGTATGACAACCTTCTTGCAAGTAGGTGTATATATATATAGTAATATAGTAATATAGTAATATATATACACACACACTTGATTGCAAAAAGGTTGTAGTAGATATTTATACATATATCTAATGAGATGCAAGATATCAAATGAGATGCAGAAAGTAAAAAAGTAACTTATTTGGTCTTATTTATCTTCTATTGTATCATACACATTAGTATTGCACAAAGTCAAGTTAAAGTATTTTCCACAAAATGTGGTGGCTAAGCAATCGTATTTAGGCGTGCTTTACATTATGCATCTCATTTGATATATTGTATCTCATTAGGTATATGTATAAATGTATACTACAACCTTTCTGCAATCAAGTATATATATATATACCTTATATGCCTTACTTTCTTTTGAATCTTTCCAGTATATTCAAAAAATCGGTGTTGTCCATGACTTTACCAAGTCTGGTGACGTCATTGTAGATTACGATGGTACAAAGTTTCGGTTCGCCCCACAAGCACTCGCCAAGGTAACCTGAGAAAGAGAGGAAAAAATTTTATATAACGATTAAAAATCCCTCTCCGTCTTTAAGCTTTTAATGACCTTGTTTACGGCCATCCTGGCTATCGTCAGGGTCTGACAAAAAAGTAAAGGAATCGATACCGTGATATTCTACATGCCCGAGTGTCAGCAAATATTAGACAATAACAATATCTTTTGTATCGTTTCTTTTATATCGAGGCTAGTATATATTTTCATCTTGTGATGATTTGTTATTTATTTTATTTAGATCCGTCATTATAAAGCTGGTGATAAAGTGTTGGTTAGTGAAGACATGGATATGGTGAAGAAACTGCAAGATGGACACGGTGGATGGAACCACAGAATGAAAACGGTACAGTATAGGATGGGATGGGATGAATGGATAGATAGATAGATGACTGCAAGGGATGGGAGAACATAGAATGACATTTTCTGATAGATGGATGGCCCATGGATGGCAGGATGGATGGATGGATTGTCCATGGATGGATGGATGGATAGGTGGATTGTCCATGGATGGATGGATGGATGGATGGATGGATGGATGGATGGATGGATGGATGGATGGATGGAT